>OY856188.1:151564035-151681535 GCA_963693315.1 Diogma glabrata | reverse complement strand
GAATGATTTGTTGCCAATCGCTAAATCGAAACTGTAATATAACCCATATGTGACTAAATTTATTTCAAAAAACTGAATTGCAACCGAATTGTAACTTATTTATGTTACAAATCGAAATCTGTGCTAGCTGGGATATATATATGGGATATATATATATATATATATATATATATATATATATATATATATATATATATATATTATATATATATATATATATATATATATATATATATATATATATATATATATATATATATATATATATATATATATATATATATATATATATATATATATATATATATATATATATATATGTATATATATATATATATATATATATATATATATATATATATATATATATATATATATATATATATATATATATATATATATATATATATATAATATAAATATATATATATATAAGATATTATAATTATATTTGTTAAAAAATGTTTGAAGAATAAATTTAATAAATGTTTTTTCATTTTCTTATTATTAAAAGGTAAAAAAAATGTTTGTAAATAAATTTTCTGACCTTAAAATTTTTAAGCTAATTCCGCTGGAAATTGTTGAAGTTGATTGTAGATTTTGTTTTTGATTTTATTTTGATTTTGAAGATTTTAGATTCCAATTTCCCGTTTTATAGGTGGGGTCTCCTTGAAGACCCTGTTGATTCGCTTAATTGATGGGTTACAAAGGTGTAACAAGATGGACAGTCCTTGATGTGCCTGTTGGATTATTTTAATTTCACTTAAAAAATTTTGACCAATACTTTTGTAACTTGGCAAATTTTCACCTTTTTTCCGGAGCTTAGGGTTGTCCTATGAGTCTCCTGACTCAAAATTCGGCTGCGCCAATTGTAATGTGTTAGAGGACCAGCTGCGTCAATGTGTAAAGTGCCAATGTCGAATAATGGCCCTTTACAAATAATAACCCTTCAACATTTTATTATTAACTTGGTATTATATTAACTTGTATAAGCGAAACAAATATAAACAAAAACAAACCATGAAAAAAACTGTATAATTTGAGTTTCCGCGTATTATTATTATTTTTTTTCCGCATTGTTTTTAAAATTAAATGTTTTGTTTTGTTTATATTTGTTTAATTAGAAAGCAAAATTTTAAATTGTTTTTAAAATTTTCTTCTATTTAAGTAAAAGAAAATTTAAGATTAAGTTAAGTTGAATTTAGATAGTGAAGTTGGTTTAAAATAAGAGTTGAATTTTACATTAGAGTGAAGTCAAATTTTTAGAGTTGAGTAGTTCAATTAAAGAGTTAAGTGAGTTGTGAGAATAGAGATCCAAAAGTTCAGCTAATCAGTTGGAAAAAATATGGTTAAAAATTATATGTGGAGTGTTAAGCAAAAATCTAATCGGAAAGATATATAGAATGGTGGAAATAATTATATTTCCATAGTAAATTAAGAATCATTTCAGTTACTAAATAAAATAATACATGAATATCAATAAATAAATAAAATGTGTATGAAATATCTATGTCAAACCAGTTACAGTGTATTATAGTGTATAATTGTTGTAAACTATCTTATAATCTGTAAATAAAATTACAATTTCCAATTAATAAATTATAAATTAATCCACTGAAACAGTAAGTTAAGTTGAATTGTGTTTATATCTAACGATATATTCTAAAATTAAATCATATTCATAAAAAATAAAAAAATATTAGAAAATAAATCTCTGAACTTTGATTATGTACTAAACACCGTAAGGCACAACAAATGGTAATGGGTTAAATGCGTGGGGTATTGTTTCCTTTAACCGTTTACTACACTTGTTGGGGTCTCTCGATTTCGTATATCGACTTACCTGGTGTTGGTTTCGTAGTTCCAGTCTCAACTTTTCTTTTGAACAGAATTTTATTTTAATTGAATTTTTGGCTTTATTAATAAATTTTTTTTTAAATATTTTTGAGAAAAAAGACTATTTTCTCTGAACACAAACTTTTTCTTTGAAGAATTATTACACGAATTATTCTGTAAAATATTAATTTCTAAATTTTTTCTTTGAAACACAGATTATTTTGTAAAATATTATTTTCTAAATTTTTTCTTTGAAACACAAATTATTTTGAAAAATATTATTTTCTAAATTTTTTCTTTGAAACACAAATTATTTTGTAAAATATTATTTCTTTTATATTAATTGAAAAAAGATTTGAAAAAAGATTATTTTCTTCTAAACACAAAACTTTTTCTTTGAAACACTTGATTAGTGGTAACTTCACGGGTAACCAAAACATTCTCGCGTCGACCAGGGTGTGTTTAATTAAACTGACTGACTTTTTTAATTTTAAATTTTAACTCAGGTTCGGGGTGCAAGAGGTTGGACCCCCGACTGATGAGTTTTCTCGTGACCGCGTTCTCGGATTAAATTCAACTGACTAATTATTAGGTTTTGGAATAAGTTTGATAGAAATATTTAGAATTTGGTTAAACCAATTAAAAACTTGTAAACTTATTATTTGTATTTCGTAATTTTTGCTTATTGGACAAATGATTTAAAATAATTAAATTAGTAAGTAAAGCGGAAATTACGAAATCCATAATCCAAAAAACTTATTAATTAACAAAACTATAGTTAATTAGTAAGTTTTTTGGATTATGGATTTCGTAATTTCCGCTTTACATCGGAAATTATTGGAATTTGATTTACACCTAACCCCCGTTTTACACGGTAGATACGTTCCTGATAAAAACGTGTTAATCAAAAATATAAATTTTGTATGGAAAACCGTGTTAAACGAAAAACGTGGGTTTTTGGTCGTTTCTTGGGCGACAAACAGATTCGGTAAAACATAAAAGCACCAGTTTAATCATATAAGATATCGACATAACAGTTATATTGATTTTCAAAAAGAAACATGTAACATGACCAATAACAAATTCACAGAAAAATAAAAAGTAATTATGCATGCACATACTAGCATGTTGACCTAAATCAAACTTACCTTAACTTGATTCAGTTCGGTGCGACTTGGAAGTTAAATCTGTAACTAATAATTGTGCTATTTTTAGCTAAATCTTGCAAACATCTTCATATTGACTTAAAAATTCATTGACAGTTCGCAGAAATCGGAGAGCTAGTTCAATATTCGGATCATGTTGTTGAAAGTAGTTGCATTATTTATTATCTTCTGGTACAATGGTTGCAATAAAGAAGTTTTAATTTTGGGTAGAAATACAATTTATCCATTTGTAAGCTGCAAATCTTGAGGGTGACATGAAGCATTGTCCAGTAAAAGAAGAACCTTAAATATTATTTTGATTAAATACTATTTTACTTCTGGTAGTAAGAGTTATGAGACAAATCAATGAACAATGTGGCTTTATCCCAAGCTTTTGTATTAGCCTTCCAATAAATGGAAAGATTTGTTTATTCCTTTTTACCTGGCCGCTTTGCCACCTAAGCCTAATCACTCTTTAGTATTGAAAACCTGATCAGCAGCCAAATTCTGTAGTTGTGAAGCGGTAAAGTGATAAGTTTTTGAATGAACAGAAACGAAGGAATTTTTAATGCTTCACTGCTTCACAGTTACAGAATTTGGCTGCCGGACAGTAAGATGTACCGGAATTAATTTCAATTTTAGTGTGTACATACTGTTGTGCTGTATCTAAATCAATAAATGCGCTTTTTAATTTTAAATTTTTGAAAAAAATGGCCGTGTTTAAATATTTCGAACCAACCATGACTTGCAATAAAACTTAAAATGCATTTTATTTGAGTAGATGGAGTAGATCTATTAAAGTAGATGGCATCTGTTTCACATTCCAAAAATTTTAAAGTCCTACTAGTTATTATATTGGTACCAATTGGAATACGTCTTTGATATTGGTCTTCAAATCATTGATATTGCACTGAAAAAACATGTCCTATTTCCAATCGAAATGCAATTGTCTCAGCCTCACCGTGCGGTCACATGTGGCGAATCAAACTACGAAATTGCTTCAACAACTCTACAATTATAAATCGATGAAGTTGAGACAATCACACGAAATATTTATGTGAAAATAAAATACAGTTCAATTAATCTCAAATACTTAAACTTTAAAATGAAAAATTCATGATATGAGGCCAAAGAAAGTTTTTTCAGGGAAATAGTTATTATCTTTATTCAACTACTGTTATATTGGATATAACACTTTATATTTTAAATAAACCTCATTCTGTTGTTAGGAAAATGTTATCGTGTAGTTGTCCCAATCACTGTGAAAGTGTTTGCAAATAATTTTTCTTTGCATGAATAATCAACTGCCAACTTCGAAATGAGGTTGTCATGAACTTCAATTTTTTTTCAGTGTGGCCATATCATTAATTTATTTTCCATTGTTTTTATTTTTTTTTTAAATAAAATGTGTTGTGTAGTAGGAATTACAATATGTATCAAAACAACAAATAAAAACTTTTAACATCACGGTCACCGCAACAACATGCGTTCAACGATGTTGATGGACGCTAATTTTAATTGTTTGTGTTCCTTAAATTTTTTGAATTGATAACTAAACAATAAATCCAATCATCTAATAAAATATGACAGACCCCAATATTTCATAATAGGATAGAATAAGATCTCACTGCTATTGCCAGTGTTGTATAATATCCCACGTTAACTCGTATGTCAACAGATAGAATTATTTACTTACAAATTAACTATGACCATTGATACACCTACGCATTTTGTATCTAGCTAGCTAATAACGATCTATTGCTTAAAATCAACTGATTTACATAGAGAATCTTTTACATCCCTTTGCTGATTTACATCAACATGTATTTACAAAATTTTGCTTTGAACACTCAAACGTGTTTTTTGTTACAAGTTTCTTGTTTTCTTGTTTTAATTACAACCTGTATGTATATAATCATAAGTGGTATACCAGAAGGTTTAATTAAAAATATTGCGACGCTGATGCATAGGCTGACTTCACCACAGCTCTGGAAACATAGTGTTCTGGATATATAATGAGCTAATATCCATAAAATACTTTAATTAAAAGTTAACCAATATTATGGACTTCGTAGTTCTAATAATAAAAATATTAAAGCAGGCAGTAGTATCCCAACAAACATAAATTCTGTTGTACGAGAAAAAGTAAAAAAATTTTTATCGGAAGTGAAAAAGCAGAAGTAAGGATGCAGAACTGTTGTAAACCGTACTAAATGTGTATGTACCAAATTTCATCCAACTCGATTATCAGGTACAGAAGTTATTGAGCTTCCAAAATAATAGGTGCTTGGAGGACCCCCTACCACTTTGTTCACTATCGCTAAAAAAACTAATCAGTTCCTTGCCATACATATTTGCATCTTTTTGCAAAGTGTAATCAAAATTACTTAACGAACGAATGTTGTATGCTTCCAACAAACATTGAAACAATAAACAGGTGTTCGGGAGGACCCCACCACTTATCCCAATATTGTCCAAAAACTAGTCAATTCTTTGTCAATAAAGTCTTTATCTTTTTTCAAAGTGCCATTAAAATTGATTAATGAATGAAATCTGTATGCTCCCAACAAACTTTAAAAACAAAGTGTGATAAGTCAGCAGTTGTATGATAGATCCCCCGCCACTTTGATCAATGTGTCCTAAGAGATGATAATTATCTTCTTACACTAATTGAAACCTTTCCATAAGTTTTATCATAATCACTTCAGTATTGTAGGCTGTAGTGTGCATAAAGATACTGAAAAAACTGCCAACAATTAAAGAAAATAATTTTTTACCGGAAGTAAAAAACCGGAAGTTGGGATGCAGAATTTTTGTAAATCATACTAAATGCTTATGCACAAAGTTTCATCCAATTCGTTTATCAGGTACAAATGTTATTGAGCTTTAAAAAAAAACAGGTGTATGGGACACCCCCCCACCACTTTGTTCACTATCGCTCAAAAACTAATCAGTTCTTTGCCATACATGTTTGCATTTTTTTCCAAAGTGTCATCAAAATTGGTTCACGAACGAATGCTGTGTGCTCCCAAAAAACATTGAAAAAATGATGACACAGTAAACAGGTGTTCGGGAGACCCCGTACCACTTATCCCAATATTGTCCAAAAACTAATCAGTTCCTTGTCATTTAAGTTCCCATCTTTTTCCAAAGTGTCATTAGAATTGATTAATGAATGAAGTCTGTATGCTCCCAACAAACTTTAAAAACAAAGTGTGAAAAGTCAGGAGTTGTATGGTAGACCCCCGCCACTTTGATCAATGTGTCCTAAAAGATGATAATTATCTTCTTACACTAATTGGAACCCTATTTCATAAGTTTCATCATAATCACTTCATTATTGTAGGCTGTAGTGTGCATAAAGACACTGAAAAAACTTCAAAAAAGTACAAAAAAATTTTTTTAACGGAAGTAAAAAACCGGAAGTTGGGATGCAGAACTATTTTAAACCGTACTACATACTCAGGTACCAAGTTTCATCCAATTCGCTTATCAGGTACAGAAGCTATAGATCTTTCAAAAAAACAGGTGCTCCAGGGACCCCCCACCACTTTGTTCAATATCGCTCAAAAACTAATCAGTTCTTTGCCATACATGTTTGCATTTTTTTCCAAAGTGTCATCAAAATTCGATAACGAACGAATGCTGTGTGCTCCCAACAAACATTGAAAAAAGTGTGACACATTAAACAGGTGTTCGGGAGGACCCCCACCACTTATTCCAATATTATCCAAAAACTAATCAATTCTTTGTTACTTAAGTCTCCATCTTTTTCCAAAGTGTCATTAAAATAAATTAATGAACGAAGTCTGTATGCTCCCAACAAACTTAAAAAACAAAGTGTGAAAAGTCAGCATTTGTATGGTAGACCCCCCACCACTTTGATCAATGTGTCCCAAAACATGATAATTATCTTTTCACACTAATTGGAACCCTATTCCATAAGTTTCATCATAATCACTTCATTATTGTAGGGTGTAGTGTGCATAAAGACACTGAAAAAACTTCAAAAAAGTACAAAAAAATTTTTTTTACCGGAAGTGAAAAACCGGAAGTTGGGATGCAGAACTATTGTAAACCGTACTACATACTCATGTACCAAGTTTCATTCAATTCGCTCATCAGGTACAGAAGTTATAGAGCTTTCAAAAAAACAGGTGCTCCAGGGACCCCCCACCACTTTGTTCACTATCGCTCAAAAACTAATCAGTTCTTTTCCATACATGTTTGCATCTTTTTCCAAAGTGTCATCAAAATTCGATAACGAACGAATGCTGTGTGCTCCCAACAAACATTGAAAAAAGTGTGACACATTAAACAGGTGTTCGGGAGGACCCCCACCACTTATTCCAATATTATCCAAAAACTAATCAGTTCTTTGTTACTTAAGTCTCCATCTTTTTCTAAAGTTTCATTAAAATAAATTAATGAATGAAGTCTGTATGCTCCCAACAAGTTTTAAAAACAAAGTGTGAAAAGTCAGCATTTGTATGGTAGACCCCCCACCACTTCGATCAATGTGTCCCAAAACATGATAATTATCTTTTCACACTAATTGGAGCCCTGTTTCATAAGTTTCATCATAATAACTTCATTATTGTGGGCTGTAGTGTGCATAAAGACACTGAAAAAACTTCAAAAAAGTACAAAAAAAATTTTTTTACCGGAAGTGAAAAACCGGAAGTTGGGATGCAGAACTATTGTAAACCGTACTACATACTCATGTACCAAGTTTCATCAAATTCGCTTATCAGGTACAGAAGTTATAGAGCTTTCAAAAAAACAGGTGCTCCAGGGACCCCCCACCACTTTGTTCACTATCGCTCAAAAACTAATCAGTTCTTTGCCATACATGTTTGCATCTTTTTCCAAAGTGTCATCAAAATTCGATAACGAACGAATGCTGTGTGCTCCCAACAAACATTGAAAAAAGTGTGACACATTAAACAGGTGTTCGGGAGGACCCCCACCACTTATTCCAATATTATCCAAAAACTAATCAGTTCTTTGTTACTTAAGTCTCCATCTTTTTCTAAAGTTTCATTAAAATAAATTAATGAATGAAGTCTGTATGCTCCCAACAAGTTTTAAAAACAAAGTGTGAAAATTCAGCATTTGTATGGTAGACCCCCCACCACTTTGATCAATGTGTCCCAAAACATAATAATTATCTTTTCACACTAATTGGAGCCCTATTCCATAAGTTTCATCATAATCACTTCATTATTGTGGGCTGTAGTGTGCATAAAGACACTGAAAAAACTTCAAAAAAGTACAAAAAAATTTTTTTTACCGGAAGTGAAAAACCGGAAGTTGGGATGCAGAACTATTGTAAACCATACTACATACTCATGTACCAAGTTTCATTCAATTCGCTTATCAGGTACAGAAGTTATAGATCTTTCAAAAAAACAGGTGCTCCAGGGACCCCCCACCACTTTGTTCACTATCGCTCAAAAACTAATCAGTTCTTTGTCATACATGTTTGCGTCTTTTTCCAAAGTGTCATCAAAATTCATTCACGAATGAATGTTTTATGCTCCCAACAAACTTAAAAACTTTGTGGAAAAAACCACCTGTTGTATGGTGGACCCCCCAACCCTTTATCCAATGTGCTCCAAAAGCTGATAAAATCTTTATCATATTATTTAAAAGCTTTTCGCAACGTTTCATGAAAATCGATCGGTAATTGTAGGCTACAGTAGGGATAAACACTTGAAAAAAAAACTTTTTAACCGGAAGTGACAAACCGGAAGTTGGTATGCAGAAATATTGGAAACAGTACTAAAACCTTATATACTAAGTTTCAATAAGATCATAACCCGGGATCAGAAGTTATTCAAGATTTAAACTTAGAGGTGTTCGGGAGACCCCCCGCCATTTTGTCCAAATTTGAAATGAATCCAGATCTTCCATTTTCAAGTGAACCTGTATTATTTGCCAAAGTTTCATTAAGATCCTATGCAGAAAACTCACCCACCCAACCACCCACCCACCCACCCACACACAGACGTACACCAAATTTTTTTTTGGCTATGTAGATAGAGGATGGTCCAAAACAAAAGATAAAATAAAATTTGGGGTATGTAAGATTTTTTTTTTCACGATAGATTGCATTACTTCACACAATTTAAAATTGTGGTGAAGTAATAAAGTAGATATAAGTGCGTGTAATACCAAAAGTTGTCTCTTTTTTAACCTTTTTTTTGGAAATTTTGGATTTTGATTAGCATTAGTTTTTGATACAAAGTTACACGGGTTTTCGTATTTGTTGTAATTTTGGAGGAAATATCGTTCAACGAGTTTTAAGAATTAGGTTTTGGAATTTGCTTATTGGTGAATATTATTTGAAATTGGATTTTGGATGGTTTATGGAAAATTTCCAATTTATTATGAATTTGTAAATATTGGTTGTTTGGAAACTATTTCATCTATATAAGGGTGGGTGAGTTTTCTGCATAGGATCTTGATGAAACTTTGGCAAATGATACAGGTTCACTTGAAAATAGAAGATCTGGATTCATTTTAAATTTGGACAAAATGGCGAGGGGTCTCCCGAACACCTCTAAGTTTAAATCTTGAATAACTTCTGATCTCGAGCTATGATCTTATTGAAACTTAGTATATAAGGTTTTAATACTGTTTCCAATATTTCTGCATACCAACTTCTGGTTTGTCACTTCCGGTTAAAAAGTTTTTTACTTCACCACAATTTTAAATTGTGTGAAGTAATGCAATCTATCGTGAAAAAAAAAAATCTTACATACCCCAAATTTTGTTTTTTCTTTTGTTTTGGACCATCCTCTATCCAAATAGCCAATAAAAATTTTGGTGTACGTCTGTGTGTGGGTGGGTGGGTGGGTGGGTGGGTGGGTGGGTGGGTGGGTGGGTGAGTTTTCTGCATAGGATCTTGATGAAACTTTGGTAAATGATACAGGTTCACTTGAAAATAGAAGATCTGGATTCATTTCAAATTTGGACAAAATGGCGGGGGGTCTCCCGAACACCTCTAAGTTTAAATCTTGAATAACTTCTGATCCCGAGCTATGATCTTATTGAAACTTAGTATATAAGGTTTTAATACTGTTTCCAATATTTCTGCATACCAACTTCCGGTTTGTCACTTCCGGTTAAAAAGTTTTTTTTTCAGGTGTTTATCCCTATTGTAGCCTACAATTACCGATCGATTTTCATGAAACGTTGCGAAAAGCTTTTAAATAACATGAGAAAGATTTTATCAGCTTTTGGAGCACATTGGATAAAGGGTTGGGGGGTCCACCATACAACAGGTGGTTTTTTCCACAAAGTTTTTATGTTTGTTGGGAGCATAAAACATTCATTCGTGAATGAATTTTGATGAAACTTTGGAAAAAGATGCAAACATGTATGACAAAGAACTGATTAGTTTTTGAGCGATAGTGAACAAAGTGGTGGGGGGTCCCTGGAGCACCTGTTTTTTTGAAAGCTCTATAACTTCTGTACCTGATAAGCGAATTGGATGAAACTTGGTACATGAGTATGTAGTACGGTTTAAAATAGTTCCGCATCCCAACTTCCGGTTTTTCACTTCCGGTAAAAAAATTTTTTTTGTACTTTTTTGAAGTTTTTTCAGTGTCTTTATGCACACTACAGCCTACAATAATGAAGTGATTATGATGAAACTTATGGAATAGGGTTCCAATTAGTGTGAAAAGATAATTATCATGTTTTGAGACACATTGATCAAAGTGGTGGGGGGTCTACCATACAAATGCTGACTTTTCACACTTTGTTTTTTAAGTTTGTTGGGAGCATACAGACTTCATTCATTATTCAATTTTAATGACACTTTTGCAAATGATGGAGACTTAAGTAACAAAGAACTGATTAGTTTTTGGATAATATTGGAATAAGTGATGGGGGTCCTCCCGAACACCTGTTTAATGTGTCACACTTTTTTCAATGTTTGTTGGGAGCACACAGCATTCGTTCGTGAACGAATTTTGATGAAACTTTGGAAAAAGATGCAAACATGTATGACAAAGAACTGATTAGTTTTTGAGCGATAGTGAACAAAGTGGTGGGGGGTCCCTGAAGCACCTGTTTTTTTGAAAGCTCTATAACTTCTGTACGTGATAAGCGAATTGGATGAAACTTGATAAATGAGTATGTAGTACGGTTTAAAATAGTTCTGCATCCCAACTTCCGGTTTTTCACTTCCGGTAAAAAAAATTTTTTTGTACTTTTTTGAAGTTTTTTCAGTGTCTTTATGCACACTACAGCCTACAATAATGAAGTGATTATGATGAAACTTATGGAATAGGGTTCCAATTAGTGTAAAAAGATAATTATCATGTTTTGGGACACATTGATCAAAGTGGTGGGGGGTCTACCATACAAATGCTGACTTTTCACACTTTGTTTTTTAAGTTTGTTGGGAGCATACAGACTTCATTCATTATTCAATTTTAATGACACTTTGGCAAATGATGGAGACTTAAGTAACAAAGAACTGATTAGTTTTTGGATAGTATTGGAATAAGTGGTGGGGGTCCTCCCGAACACCTGTTTAATGTGTCACACTTTTTTCAATGTTTGTTGGGAGCACACAGCATTCGTTCGTGAACGAATTTTGATGACACTTTGGAAAAAGATGCAAACATGTATGGCAAAGAACTGATTAGTTTTTGAGCGATAGTGAACAAAGTGGTGGGGGGTCCCTGGAGCGCCTGTTTTTTTGAAAGCTCTATAACTTCTGTACGTGATAAGCGAATTTGATGAAACTTGGTACATGAGTATGTAGTACGGTTTAAAATAGTTCTGCATCCCAACTTCCGGTTTTTCACTTCCGGTAAAAAAAAATTTTTTGTACTTTTTTGAAGTTTTTTCTGTGTCTTTATGCACACTACAGCCTACAACAATGAAGTGATTATGATGAAACTTATGGAATAGGGTTCCAATTAGTGTGAAAAGATAATTATTATGTTTTAGGACACATTGATCAAAGTGGTGGGGGTCTACCATACAAATGCTGACTTTTCACACTTTGTTTTTTAAGTTTGTTAGGAGCATACAGACTTCGTTCCTTAATTTATTTTAATGACACTTTGGCAAATGATGGAGACTTAAGTAACAAAGAACTGATTAGTTTTTGGATAATATTGGAATAAGTGGTGGGGGCCCTCCCGAACACCTGTTTAATGTGTCACACTTTTTTGAATGTTTGTTGGGAGCACACAGCATTCGTTCGTGAACGAATTTTGATGACACTTTGGAAAAAGATGCAAACATGTATGGCAAAGAACTGATTAGTTTTTGAGCGATAGTGAACAAAGTGGTGGGGGGTCCCTGGAGCACCTGTTTTTTTGAAAGCTCTATAACTTCTGTACCTGATAAGCGAATTGGATGAAACTTGTTACATGAGTATGTAGGACGGTTTAAAATAGTTCTGCATCCCAACTTCCGGTTTTTTACTTCCAGTAAAAAATTTTTTTTTGTACTTTTTGAAGTTTTTTCAGTGTCTTTATGCATACTACAGCCTACAATAATGAAGTGATTATGATAAAACTTATGGAATAGGGTTCCAATTAGTGTAAAAAGATAATTATCATCTTTTGGGACACATTGATCAAAGTGGCGGGGGGTCTACCATACAACTGCTGACTTTTCACACTTTGTTTTTAAAGTTTGTTGGGAGCATACAGACTTCATTCATTAATCAATTCTAATGACACTTTGGAAAAAGATGAAGACTTAAATGACAAGGAACTGATTAGTTTTTGGACAATATTGGGATAAGTGGTACGGGGTCTCCCGAACACTTGTTTACTGTGTCAGCATTTTTTCAATGTTTGTTGGGAGCACACAGCATTCGTTCGTGAACCAATTTTGATGACACTTTGGAAAAAATTGCAAACATGTATGGCAAAGAACTGATTAGTTTTTGAGCGATAGTGAACAAAGTGGTGGGGGGTGTCCCATACACTTGTTTTTTTTAAAGCTCAATAACATCTGTACCTGATAATCGAATTGGATGAAACTTTGTACATAAGCATTTAGTATGATTTACAAAAATTCTGCATCCCAATTTCCGGTTTTTTGCTTCCGGTAAAAAAAAATTTTTTTTACTTGTTGGCAGTTTTTTCAGTATCTTTATGCACACTACAGCCTACAATAATGAAGTGATTATGATAAAACTTATGGAAAAATTTCAATTAGTGTAAGAAGATAATTATCATCTTTTGGGACACATTGGTTTTTAAAGTTTGTTGGGAGCATACAGATTTCATCCATTAATCAATTTTAATGGCACTTTGAAAAAAGATAAAGACTTTATTGACAAAGAATTGACTAGTTTTTGGACAATATTGGGATAAGTGGTGGGGTCCTCCCGAACACCTGTTTATTGTTTCAATGTTTGTTGGAAACATACAACATTCGTTCGTTAAGTAATTTTGATTACACTTTGCAAAAAGATGCAAATATGTATGGCAAGGAACTGATTAGTTTTTTTAGCGATAGTGAACAAGGTGGTAGGGGGTCCTCCAAGCACCTGTTATTTTGGAAGCTCAATAACTTCTGTACCTAATAATCGAGTTGGATGAAATTTGGTACATACCCATTTAGTAAAGTTTACAACAGTTCTGCATCCTAACTTCCGCTTTGTCACTTCCGATAATTTTTTTTTTACTTTTTTTCGTACAACAGAATTTATGTTTGTTGGAATACTACTGCCTGCTTTAATATTTTTATTATTAGAACTACGAAGTCCATAATATTGGTTAGCTTTTAATTAAAGTATTTTATGGATATTAGCTCATTATATATCCAGAACACTATGTTTCCAGAGCTGTGGTGAAGTCAGCCTATGCATCAGCGTCGCAATATTTTTTCAGGTGTTTATCCCTACTGTAGCCTACAATTACCGATCGATTTTCATGAAACGTTGCGAAAAGCTTTTAAATAACATGAGAAAGATTTTATCAGCTTTTGGAGCACATTGGATAAAGGGTTGGGGGGTCCACCATACAACAGGTGGTTTTTTCCACAAAGTTTTTATGTTTGTTGGGAGCATAAAACATTCATTCGTGAATGAATTTTGATGACACTTTGGAAAAAGATGCAAACATGTATGACAAAGAACTGATTAGTTTTTGAACGATAGTGAACAAAGTGGTGGGGGGTCCCTGGAGCACCTGTTTTTTTGAAAGCTCTATAACTTCTGTACCTGATAAGCGAATTGGATCAAACTTGGTACATGAGTATGTAGTACGGTTTAAAATAGTTCTGCATCCCAACTTCCGGTTTTTCACTTCCGGTAAAAAAAATTTTTTTGTACTTTTTTGAAGTTTTTTCAGTGTCTTTATGCACACTACAGCCTACAATAATGAAGTGATTATGATGAAACTTATGGAATAGGGTTCCAATTAGTGTGAAAAGATAATTATTATGTTTTGGGACACATTGATCAAAGTGGTGGGGGGTCTACCATACAAATGCTGACTTTTCACATTTTGTTTTTTAAGTTTGTTGGGAGCATACAGACTTCATTCATTATTCAATTTTAATGACACTTTGGCAAATGATGGAGACTTAAGTAACAAAGAACTGATTAGTTTTTGGATAATATTGGAATAAGTGGTGGGGGTCCTCCCGAACACCTGTTTAATGTGTCACACTTTTTTCAATGTTTGTTGGGAGCACACAGCATTCGTTCGTGAACGAATTTTGATGACACTTTGGAAAAAGATGCAAACATGTATGGCAAAGAACTGATTAGTTTTTGAGCGATAGTGAACAAAGTGGTGGGGGGTCCCTGGAGCACCTGTTTTTTTGAAAGCTCTATAACTTCTGTACGTGATAAGCGAATTGGATGAAACTTGGTACATGAGTATGTAGTACGGTTTAAAATAGTTCTGCATCCCAACTTCCGGTTTTTCACTTCCGGTAAAAAAATTTTTTTTGTACTTTTTTGAAGTTTTTTCAGTGTCTTTATGCACACTACAGCCAACAATAATGAAGTGATTATGATGAAACTTATGGAATAGGGTTCCAATTAGTGTGAAAAGATAATTATTATGTTTTAGGACACATTGATCAAAGTGGTGGGGGGTCTACCATACAAATGCTGACTTTTCACATTTTGTTTTTTAAGTTTGTTGGGAGCATACAGACTTCATTCATTATTCAATTTTAATGACACTTTGGCAAATGATGGAGACTTAAGTAACAAAGAACTGATTAGTTTTTGGATAATATTGGAATAAGTGGTGGGGGTCCTCCCGAACACCTGTTTAATGTGTCACACTTTTTTTAATGTTTGTTGGGAGCACACAGCATTCGTTCGTTATCGAATTTTGATGACACTTTGGAAAAAGATGCAAACATGTATGGCAAAGAACTGATTAGTTTTTGAGCGATAGTGAACAAAGTGGTGGGGGGTCCCTGGAGCACGCACCTGTTTTTTTGAAAGCTCTATAACTTCTGTACGTGATAAGCGAACTGGATGAAACTTGGTACATGAGTATGTAGTACGGTT
Source organism: Diogma glabrata (assembly GCA_963693315.1). Lineage (NCBI taxonomy): Eukaryota > Metazoa > Arthropoda > Insecta > Diptera > Cylindrotomidae > Diogma > Diogma glabrata. The sequence continues at coordinate 151,666,037 of OY856188.1, read as the reverse complement.
TAAAATAGTTCTGCATCCCAACTTTCGGTTTTTCACTTCCGGTAAAAAAAATTTTTTTGTACTTTTTTGAAGTTTTTTCAGTGTCTTTATGCACACTACAGCCTACAATAATGAAGTGATTATGATGAAACTTATGGAATAGGGCTCCAATTAGTGTGAAAAGATAATTATTATGTTTTAGGACACATTGATCAAAGTGGTGGGGGGTCTACCATACAAATGCTGACTTTTCACACTTTGTTTTTTAAGTTTGTTGGGAGCATACAGACTTCATTCATTATTCAATTTTAATGACACTTTGGCAAATGATGGAGACTTAAGTAACAAAGAACTGATTAGTTTTTGGATAATATTGGAATAAGTGGTGGGGGTCCTCCCGAACACCTGTTTAATGTGTCACACTTTTTTCAATGTTTGTTGGGAGCACACAGCATTCGTTCGTGAACGAATTTTGATGACACTTTGGAAAAAGATGCAAACATGTATGGCAAAGAACTGATTAGTTTTTGAGCGAAAGTGAACAAAATGGTGGGGGGTCCCTGGAGCACCTGTTTTTTTGAAAGCTCAATAACATCTGTACCTGATAATCGAATTGGATGAAACTTTGTACATAAGCATTTAGTATGATTTACAAAAATTCTGCATCCCAACTTCCGGTTTTTTGCTTCCGGTAAAAAAAAATTTTTTTTACTTGTTGGCAGTTTTTTCAGTATCTTTATGCACACTACAGCCTACAATAATGAAGTGATTATGATAAAACTTATGGAAAAATTTCAATTAGTGTAAGAAGATAATTATCATCTTTTGGGACACATTGATCAAAGTGGCGGGGGATCTTTCATACAACTGCTGACTTTTTACACTTGGTTTTTAAAGTTTGTTGGGAGCATACAGATTTCATTCATTAATCAATTTTAATGGCACTTTGAAAAAAGATAAAGACTTTATTGACAAGGAATTGACTAGTTTTTGGACAATATTGGGATAAGTGGTGGGGTCCTCCCGAACACCTGTTTATTGTTTCAATGTTTGTTGGAAACATACAACATTCGTTCGTTAAGTAATTTTGATTACACTTTGCAAAAAGATGCAAATATGTATGGCAAGGAACTGATTAGTTTTTTTAGCGATAGTGAACAAAGTGGTGGGGGGTCCTCCAAGCACCTGTTATTTTGGAAGCTCAATAACTTCTGTACCTAATAATCGAGTTGGATGAAATTTGGTACATACCCATTTAGTAAAGTTTACAACAGTTCTGCATCCTAACTGCCGCTTTGTCACTTCCGATAAAATTTTTTTTACTTTTTTTCGTACAACAGAATTTATGTTTGTTGGAATACTACTGCCTGCTTTAATATTTTTATTATTAGAACTTCGAAGTCCATAATATTGGTTAGCTTTTAATTAAAGTATTTTATGGATATTAGCTCATTATATATCCAGAACACTATGTTTCCAGAGCTGTGGTGAAGTCAGCCTATGCATCAGCGTCGCAATATTTTTTTCAGGGTATTTGGTTCACAATTCAAAATCAATCTATATTAATTAATTAAATTCTGAAATAATGTGTTGTAGCTATTTGGCTAGGAGGTCTATTTACAGTTTCTATTTACAATGGCCGAATTTCGGCCACTGGGCGATTCCTAGTATACATAATTATGAAATAGAGGTTTTTGCTGAAATAGAGTTTTGGGTGTTTTATAGAAAATGTTGATATGCATGATATCAATGTTTTAAACCAATGTTGTAACGTTTGAAATTATTTCATACGATGATGAAATAGGGTTTTGGGTGCTTTATGGGAATAATTTATTGAAGATTTGGTTATGAAATTGCCGTATTGGATTGTTTATTTGACTAAGATTAAACTATATTGAGTAGTTAGGAGGTTTATGGACTTATATGTATATTCCTATTTTAGGAATACTACAATATTCTTTCCATATTCGACTCTTTTGTATATTATGCGTTCTAGGAGCTTAGCAGCTGTATCCAACATACATATTAGTCGGTAGGAAAATGGTTCTGCTGGTTGTCCTTTTCCTTTTGGCAAAAGCACCAGACGCTGCAGTTTCCACCTTTCCGGAAATACCCCTTCTATCAAACAGGCGTTGTAAACATCTACAAAATTGTCCAGATTCTCATAAACTGCCACTTTCGGCGCAACGTTGGGAATGCCGTCAGGACCCGGAGCTTTATTGTTTCCAACTTTACGAACAGCTTCCAACACTTCCTGTTTTGTGACAGGTGGTACTGCCTCGTCCATATTTTCCACTGATAAAAAATTGTCAACTGTGTCTAGTTGATGTGGAAAGGTGTGGTTACAATTTTCAGCAAAAGATCTGAACTTGATGGAGTGGGTAAGTAGGTGTGCTTTAACTTCTTCATGACGGTTCTGTAGGGCATTCCCCATGAATCTTCATCTACTTTCAAGCATAACTTGGTGTAACAGCGTCGCTTGTTTTCTTTGATAGCATTCTTCAGCTCTTTACGGGCACTTCGAAAAAGTTCCTGAAGTATAAGGTTATTGTCTCCTTTTGATCTTTGGTATACTAGTCTTGCTCGGTTTCATACCTTTCATAATCTTGCTTAATCTTGCTATTTTTTCGTTCTTCCAGAAAACTGGTCGGCGATGGTTGTTTAGCAGTCTTTTAGAAATTGTCGCTTCGCATGCTCTGATTGTTTCGTTTAGCAGCAATGAGGCTTTGTTGGCTGCGGATTCAGTGAGATTAACGTTCTTTAGAATAAAACGAAATAAATCTTCATCGAACATTTTTGCACTCTATCCAATCAACTCCCCTTTAGCTTTACCTCTGCTTGACCGGTCTTTTTGATCGATTTCACACCATATTCCTTGATCGTCTCGCTATTTGTTTATCCTTCACTGACTTCCCATTTCGTGTCTCCTCCAGCTAGAAAACTACTTACGAATGTGAGATCGATTATAGAGTTAGCACTACATCGACGAAAAGTAGGAGATTTCTAGAAGAGCTAGATTAAGGACCCCCAATGTCTCAAGTAATACCTTCGCCCGTTCATTGGTTTCTCGACTACCCCACTCAATAGCCCAGGCATTAAAATCACCTGCTATTACCAACGCACTTCGAGCCCGAGCATCATTTACAAGCTGTTGCATTAAAATACTGAACTCTGTCATTGAAGTTCTTGGCCGAGCGTAGCAACTGTAGATGTGAATCCCGTCAATTTTGGCTCTCATGAACCCCATTTTTTCTTAATCGGATCGTTCTTCAAAGGCCCGTTTAAGACACGCCCACATAGCTGCCCCACCAGATTGGTCTACCACCCATAAATTTGCGTCAAGCGCTCTATACGCTTCACTTAGAATAGCAATATCAGCACGACTTTCACGCACCGTCTGTGATAGCAGGTCCTGTGCTATCTCGCTATGATACCTCTGTGCAGTTGATAGACTTTCATGAGGTGCCTCTCCTGGTTGTGTAGTAAAACCAATTACGTGTTTTACCATAATAACTTTCCAAAAACACCTAAACTCCCAAACTAGCATTTTGCTAACATTCTAATAAATTTCAAAACTAGTATCTCTGAATATTCCAAATCAATTAATAACATTTACCAATATCCAAATTATAAACAAACAGTCCAACAAAAATGCAACACTGACCTAAACTCTAGTTTTTCTTTCAATCGTTTTCCATTATATATCAAAATTTCACAACACCTTCTTCGCAAACCCTACATTTATTTCAATTTTATTACAACAATATTTTCGCGATTCCATAATAACCCCAATTTTTATTAAAATAACATAAAATAAAATAAAAATAAAAAACTAAAGTTTGGTCAGTGGGTCGATTTTAATTGCGATAATAATTAATAATAAATTTCCAACGCGTAATCGATTTCAAAATATATAAATAAAATTTTCATTTAGTAAAGAGTGAGTCGGAATAAACAAATCAATAAAAGCAGTCATTTTTTAGTAATCAATAAATCAAAAAAGTTTTGTCGTTAAAAATAAATAGTTAAGTGAAAATTCGGCAGTAAGATTTAGAGCATTAAATCATAACACAATCATATAACAAGTCGATAAAAATAAGTATAAGTATATCATTATAATAAGTGGGTCTCTGTAAATTTAAAATAAAGAAAGACAACCAAACTTATCAGTTCTTGAGTGAAATTCGTGTAAAATATATAGAAAATAAAGTGATATAACACTAGTAGTGTTTCTAGTTGTATTACAGTTCAGTTTATTGCAGTAACCAAATTCATAATAACAGCTGGACTAAATCAAAGCACAAAAATCGCTGTAATTTTGAGATCATATAATTATATAGAATAAAGTGATAATAACATTAGTAGTGTTTCTAGCTGCATTACAGTTCAGTTTTCTATAATTAGTGTTGGGAATCTAAGGAATTACACTACATTCAATTATATAGTAGTGTTGAAGCCATTTGCACTACAGTAGTGTTGGGAATCTAATTGCACTACATTCAATTATATAGTAGTGTTTAAATTATTTGCACTACAGTTGGACAGTGCACGCCTGCCAGATATAACCGGAGAAATCAAATACCGGGGGTGGACCAAAACTAGCAAATGCTTTTGTGCGTCTGATCTCCAGGAGGAGCGGCACAGAACGACGTCTGTTCTCCATGCTAAGAGCGGTCGCATTTTATAGTCTTTTCCTCCAGGTGGTAGACTCTAATGAAACCTGGTGCGGGGAACAAATCCTCGACACGAAATTGGCATGGATGAGGGTCAAGCATCAAAACCGACGGGGCAGGGAGACGGGTTCCCAGTACCTGTGGCTTCAAGGGGTGAGCAAGCGGGCTCCCAGCCGTCGAGATCAAGCGATTGCAATGTTACTCCGATGGCAAACTTGGCTAGAGTAACATATAAAACTACAAGTGAACACAAGATAGCAACAGGGCCTACCAACCCATTTGTAAGGAGTTCAAAACTAGCAAGATCGCCTGTTGTATTTGGGGGCTTATCGTTTTATATGTTTTAAACAAAGATAAACACTAAGACTTTTAAACAGTTTTAAACTTTATTTATACACAATTTTGTTTATAATTGTTCACACACTAAAAACTTTATTATTCTAATTTTATTATTATTATTATTTATTGTAATAAGATTGGTTTATTTCGGTTTATTTTAATAAGATGATTGCTTGTAATGAACACTTTGACTTTTGGCTTAACTGATTTGCAAAACTTAAAAACAACTACTTGATCGAGAAGTTTAAAACCTACTTTAAACCAGCTTTTTTAAAACTTAAAATTAACAACTTATTTTAAGTTTTATATAATTTACCTTAATTGGCATATATTTTTTTAAATGAATTGCGATACTTAATTTTTTTAAGGAAATTTACTTATTTGACAAAATAACTGTTGTTTAAATTAATTTAGTTAGGAATGCTGAATTTTAGAATAGGAATTTACTTATTTGACAAAATAAATTAAACTTTACTTTTTAAAACTTGTGTAACCTAAATTACTTCGGTCTGAAAGACCTAAGTATTACATTTATCATTTATGAGCTACAAGTGAAATTCTTACCACCACATTTTTTGGCATTTCTCGACGTTTAAGGACCTACTGATTCTAAAATAGCAAATCAAAATGTATGTCTGTCTGTCTGCTGTTTGTCCGGCCGGCCGTCCGTCCGTCCGGCTGTCACAACCGACGAAATCTAGAAAACGGCTTGAGGGATTTGCAAAATTTTGAATTCTAAAAACACTCAACGGTAAGAGCCGAAAGGATGATGTGTTCGATAACTGTACCGGAAGTGTGTCAAAAAAATCGTCAAGTGTGTCAAAACAATGAAATGTGCATACTGCATATTTTTTGCTTAAAAAACGTTCATTTTAAGTGATAATGAGTAGGAACAAAGAAGGTGGAGAAATCTAATACAGTAATCCCTCCGACTGCGCGGTAGTTCCGTTCCAGAAAAACAGCGCGCAATACAAAACCGCGCAATGTGAACCCTATTTTGTATGAAAATTTGGGGTTAGGTTCCAAATTTTGAAAAAAATTGAAAAAAAAAATGAATTTAAAGTTGTAATTAAACAAAAATGAATATATACAGCCTGAAAAACATGTATTTCTTCAACAACTCTTAAAAAAGAAAACACTTCATAAGTTAACAGATAAATTAACATAAATAACATTTCAAAAAATAACTTAAATTTACAAAAATTATATCAATAATCTGAATTTGTTTAGAATATTCTACCTTTACTGGCTTGAAATTGAATTTGATCTATACTGAACGTTCCAGCCACACAGTCAAAAATAAACTGAATATGTAATGCAAATTGCCACATATATGGGTCATTCTTTTACAAACCGAACATCTTTCTGACCGACACATTTTTGATTCGGCTGAAATTTTAGGGCTTTTATATAGAAAAATTTCCAAATTCCCATTTCCCAAGAAAAGAAAGATATACGTGCTCGAGAATTTTTTTGGGTTGGAAAATGGAGCGGTTCTAAATTTCGAGGATTTCGTGATTTTTGGCTTGAAAACTTATTTTCAAAGATTCATAACTTCGGTTCTGGTAATGATAGACATTTTTTTCTGTTTTATTTTAAAGCTAAAAGATGAACTTTAAAAAAAAATTGTTATCTACAAAAATTATTAACAAATTCCTATGTGTAAACAATTTAGCAATAAGTCAGATACTTTCTCTCTGACACCTGCAATTTTTCTCTCTCGTGTACGAGTAGCATTAGCAAAAAAACCAATTTATCGAGCGCGGAAAGATAAAAATTCCATAATTTTTTGTTGTCCCACGCTATAAATTAATATATTTCTAACAGTAAAACTAATTTCTCCATTAGTTAAAAATACGTTTTTCTTGAAAATTGAAGCGTAGGGCAATCACTAAAAATCGATTTTAACATTTTATTTGTTTATAACAATAGGAATTTGCTAATAATTTTTATTTTGTTTATAACATATTTTTCTATTAAAATTCCATCTCTTAACTTTAAAATAAAATAAAACAAAAGCTTCTATCATTAATAGAACCGAAGTGAAAAATAAGTCGTCAAACCAAAAATCACGAAATATAAATCGCCTCTATTTTCCAACAAAAAAAATCCTTGAACACGTATATTTTTCTTGATATCATACTAGTAAAATTTTTTAAGCCAAATCACAAATCCGTCGGTCAAATTTTGTTCAAATCTGTTCGATTTGTAAAAGAATGACCCACGTGGGAAATATAATTTTTTCTTTTCATTTTAATTTTACGAAATTCACCTAAATATTCTAAAAAAAAATTTTAAACGCCGCGCAGTGTGAAATTTTAATCGCGCAGTGCGAAAATTAGTATTGAAAACTCATCTCGCGCAGTGGAAATCGCGCAGTTAAAACCCGCGCAGTCGGAGGGATTACTGTATTCTAATTTTTGGAATATTTTTGGAATTTTGAAAAAAGTTTGATTTTGTAAAAATTAAATTACAATATTTTTGGAATTTTGATAGAAATATGAATTTGTGATTTTGTAATATTTTCTCGAAACGCTAAATGGAGAGGTTTTTGAGTAGTTTCTGAGTGTATCATCTTTTCACTAAATTATGTTAATTTATGATCTGTTATAATTTTCCGGCAACGTAATGATGTTTCGTGTTAGTTTTGTAATAAATTTCTAAACAGAGATAAAAATTACTTGTACTTTAACAAAGAGTTATGTTTGATATACATCGCTGCCCAAAACTAAAAACCATGTCCTCATAAAAGTTTTTTGCCGAAAACTATATCAAAATCCTTAACCCAGACCGAATTCTTGATATCTCAGAGCTGTGAGATTTCAGCCCCTCCATATTTTACATTTGAATTTGACACTATTTATTTTGTTATGTCTTATGTGGGACACTGCACACCTGACAAACAGCAGAAAGGAGCTGGAAACATCATGCAACAGCAAAAATAGTTAGAAGTGGCTTCCACCCGAATGAACGCTTTGACTAAAAGCTTAGAACAGATATGCACTGCAGTTAGGCTGGAACAACCACCAATGGTAAATGAAGAGAAGAAAGCTAGAGCGGATCCATGGATATGCCAAGGAGAACGAATTACGGAGCTAGGGGACTTCCTCAAACATAAGTCCAATGTTCATCACAATATTTGAAGATTGATGTTTTCCATTGGCGCTTATTATAACACAGCGAATTTACAAAGAGAGCCAGTTCGAAAAGTAAGCGTATCGAACCCAGAAAAAATGCAGTGTAATGTAAATGCTTAAAAACTACCGTTGATAAGGATGCTTTTTTTTTTTAATTCTACACTCAGAAAAAAAAAAACGATGCGTTTGTTACTTATGCGCTATAGTAACTCCAAAATTGTAAACATAACGTACGTTTTTCTAAAATTTACTAGTGCAAAGTATTTATAATTTAAGTAATACTATCCTGTGCCACGTTAATAAAGCAAAATTGGAATTGTAAAATTTTTGAAAATAAATTTACTACTGAAACAGTAAATTTTGAAAGATGAAAACAAAGTTACCTAATGGTCGTTACATTTACTTAACAATTTTGTAAAACATAACCGTCGAAAAATGCTAAATTTACATGGCAAATAGTGCTAAACATACTTATACACACGCGTATATATAATCCACTATTTACCCAAAGAGATTAACTTAAGTATGCTGGAAATTGCTTATATGATACGTGCTTTTTACTAAGGCGTCTTTAAATTTACGTTTTCATAATTTGAAAATTACGTATGACTTCGAGTATTAAAGTCATATAAAACGTAAATTTTACTTAAAATAATAGTAAAATTTACATATGTACAGCTGTCAATTTATGCAAAACATGTTCTTACGTTTTGGCGTGGCGTTTTGTTTGTTTACTAATTTTGAGAGATATATGTATTTCTTTTTTTTTTATTGTATTTTATGTTTTGCCCTGTGGCTAAAAATCTAGATTCAAAATAGTACATGCTAGGTAGGTGATGCTAGGACGTAAAGCTAAGGATTTTGGACGGATGTGGAGTTTGCAAATCGAGGCGCTAGCCGAGATTTGCACCCACATTAAGTCCAAAATAGCTTACGTCCGTGCATCATATACTATTTTTTATTCGCCGCAAGCAAAATATTTTAAGAAACGTTGTTCATTCTAAATTAAAATTATAAATTTTCATAAATTTTAAAATAAAAATATGTGGAACAACTAACCTTTGACAAAATATTTATTATTTTTTCCAAATTATTGTGTAGCTATGACAACAAATGATAACAACTATTTTAATTGGATAATGAAATTTGGAATTTAAGGGTTGCTTTGATGAAAAATAACATAGAATTTAAACAAATACAAATGCTTTTTACTTTTTTGAAAGTAGCTATGACAACAAAATAAATAGTTGAAAAGTGATACTTTAAAGCCGCAAATCACAGTAATAAAGTAACACTTTAATATGCAGGCGAATAAAAAAATCTTTTTAGGGTGAAAACTCACTTTTTTTGACCAAATAAAACACGTAATGTCAAATAATAAATTGATCTGAGAGCAAAAAATGTCAGAACAATGTTTTGGCAAAAAGAATTTGACATATATATATAATTGTTATTTCTGTGTTACCTTAGTTACATTATTATTATTGTCGGAATAAATTTGAAATGTTTAGGTCTATATAATTTTAAAATAACTACAGTATCGATAAATTGAAATGCTGTGAAATTGAATTTTTATGAATAAAAAGGAATCATTTTTATGTTATTTTAAAAAAATAATAAAAATGTAATAAAAATAAATAGTGGTCAGTCTGTGAATCGAACCCTCGAACGTCCTAAACTTAAGCATCAACATAATATTCATAAATAAATTGATTTAAATAATTATTTAGATAGACGAATGGTTAATGCTGTTGCCTTGTACACAGAGGTGTGGGGATCGAATCCGGGTTAAGTCCAAAATAAATATTAATAATAAAATAGCATTTTATCTTTACAGGGCCCTTCTTAACCGCTGTTAATCATTGCCGTGTATAAAATTCTCTCACCCTGAATTGATAAAAAAACGATTAATAATTGCAAAATATCTAAATTTTTTTCTTTTTTTTGGTGAGACAAGATGGTAGTATAATAGTAGCATAACAGCGCAAAATGTTTTACATGCTTTTAAGTAGATTTTACTTAGTCAATTTTGTTTAGTTTACTTATGCCTCCGCTGGCTCAATTCGTACGTCATTTTCAGTTAAATTTACATATACTTTACGTTAAATAAGCTATCTTTTTTTTCTGAGTGTAAGCGAGGCATGTTTAGTGTTAATTATAATAAATTATTAATCAACATTTCTGAATATCTGAAGATACCATGCCAACTAGTGATTAGGATTAAGTTTGAATGAATTAAATTTCTCTATTTATGGACGTTATCTTTAAAATTTTGAGGATTAACGCTATCAAGAAAAACCCATGAAGGCAGGGCGTTCCAGAGATGAGAGACTCTGTTGAAAAAATCACATTGAAAAGCAACAGTTCTGCACCTTTTTATATGAACCGTAAAAGGACGGGCCACAACATCTGCTCTGGTGTTACGCGATAGGTTTGCTAGTTCAGGTAAAATTGATTTAATCTCTGCAGAAGTCCGTTTATCCATTTATCCAGCCATTTGTAAAAAATTGTCAGATCACCAACATTTCATCTGTGCTGTAAAGAATCAAGTGGGTAGTGAAATCCGAAATTCTACGTCCACGCCGTGCTACCTGGGTAATGCTAACAGAATTAGGTTGGTGTAGTTGAGAGGGGCAGAGTAAATACTGCTTATACTCAATGATTCTGCACCATGGCGAGTCATTGGCGCCACAAAACCAATGCAACTCAAGCGTCTGTTCTCCATGTTAGGGGCGGCTTGGAGCGGGCGTCTGTCTTGGATCAAGCGGCTCGCTATATAAACGTGTAGCAAGCGTCTGTTCTCCATGTTAGGGGCGGTTTGTAGCGGGCGTCTGTCTTGGATCAAGCGGCTCGCTATATAAACATGTAAAAAGGTTGTTTCTGGTGACCTAAAGATGCAGAACGAACCCATTCACGAAAATTTGGGTTGGGCGAAGGGCTAACACCCCATTTCCGTAAAAAACTACTTGTCATGAATTCTGTACACAGGCCTCGGATTATCTCGGATTCACTATTAGAACGACCTCGGAAACTGTACCCGGACTACGATTTAAAAATGGGAACCTGGAACGTGCTAAGCCTTAGAAGACCAGGAGATCTACTGAAACTTACAAACCAAATCAATAGCTATACACTGGATATAGTGGCGTTACAAGAACTAAGATGGCCAGGGAGTGGAATCCACGAAACAGCCAAAGGATACACTCTCTACTATTGCGGTCATGAAAACGGAGGAGAATTTGGAGTTGGCTTTCTCACACATCGTCGCGTGAATCAACATGTTATCGACTTTCGCCCAATTAATATGCGGATATGCACAATGAGAATCCGCACGCAAAAATTTAATGTAACGATCATCAATGTTCATGCACCTACTGAAGACAAAGCAGATGACATTAAAGACCTGTTCTTCCTAGAACTCGAAGAAGTCATCAATAACATCCCGCGGCACGATATAAAAATCGTGGTAGGTGACTTCAATGCGCAAATTGGTAGAAGTGCAGAACTTAAAACACATGTCGGCCCTAACAGCTTGCATCATGCTAGTAACAATAACGGCTTTCGCACAGCTGAACTGGCTATGATGTATGATCTAGTAATATCTAGCACTTTCTTTCCTCATAAGAGAATCCACAAAGCAACGTGGAAATCAAATGTTGGAAGAACTGAAAATCAAATCGATCACGTCATGATTTCTAAGAGACACTCTACAAGTGTAACTGACGTTCGATCATACAGAGGTGCTGATATGGACACCGATCATATGCTTGTCATCTTTAAGTATAAGTGCAAATTATCATCTACATTTAATAGGCAAGCAAAAAAGACCGTGCGCTGGAATGTCGAAGCATTTAAACACCTGGAAACACTGAATAGATATCAGGAAATTGTAACGCAAAACATAGAAGAGCATGACATCCCATCTGAGATGCCATTAAACATACAAGAAGAATGGCAAACGCTTCAATCAACCATCATATCCGCAGCACAAACTACAATCGGAAAACGACCACCGAAATCACGTAACGAATGGTTTGATGACGAGTGCCGCGAAAGCATTGAGCACAAACAAAAACTGCGAGAAAAATGGTTAACAAGAAACACCCGAAGCTCCCAAACTGATTATCTATGCGCTAGAAAAGCCTCAGCAAAACTCCTACGGGAAAAGAAACGCGAACACATGAAGAGCTGTATCGAAAACATCAACCAACATGCGGCTAATGGAAATTCGAAAGAGTGTTTTGCCAATGCGCGGAATCTGACCAAAGATTTCCACCCAAGATCTACAGCCATCAAAAATGGAAACAACGAGCTTACAACAAGTGAACGTGATGTGCTGGAAGTATGGCGATCCCACTTTCAAGACCTACTGAATAGGACGAACGAAGTTCATCCTATTCGAGCAATTGCTCCGTCAAGTGAGGAGATTTTTGTCCCTTACCCAACAATAGAAGAAGTGGAAGCTGCCATCAAAAAATTAAAAAATGGCAAATCACCAGGTATCGATGGAATCCCTGCAGAACTACTTAAGAATGGAGGAGCAGCTCTGGTCTCACGTATATATGATCTGATTCTTGCAATCTGGGACCAAGAAGAACTACCTGCTGAATGGAAAACAGCTCTCATTGTTCCGCTACATAAAAAAGGTGACCGCCTAAAGTGTGCAAATTATCGTGGAATCGCACTGTTGAACACTGCATATAAAATACTAGCTAATGTCGTACTCGCTCGGCTCATCCCGTTTGCCGAATCTATCATCGGCGACTATCAGTGTGGTTTTCGTCCCAACCGTTCAACCACAGATCAATGTTTTACCTTAAGGATGATTCTGGAAAAATGTTGGGAGTACAACATCAGCATTCACCAGCTCTACGTTGATTTCAAGCAAGCATATGATAGCATCATCCGCGACAACCTCTGGTCTGTGTAATGGATAGTCTGGCATAATGTCAGAACGCAGTGTATTGCAGTCGCAGTTTCCTTAGTTGTTGTTCCTTATATTAATCTGTACCACTGGTAATAGATTCTCATCCCTTCGTCATCAATGGTCATATTTCATGTAGTTTCCTTAGCCCATGGTTGCCTTATATTTCTCAAAATCTACTAAATCTGCAATAGCCGGACAAACGTATGGGAGAAAGAAAATTACACTAATTACCTTGAATTATTTATTCATTAATATAACACAGTATTGGTTGGTTTGAATTAGTTAATAATTTTCCTTAATCATCCTCTGTATAATCACAAAAAATTAATCAGAATTTAATCTTGCAACGCACTAAAATTGACGCGCGTTATACTTCCATTCGATTGTTCTCGCCTTACTACTTGAGTTTGAACTTTTTTTTTGTTTCAAAACACAAACCGTAATGAAATAGCGAAATTCTCAAAACCTCACAACAGCTACGTGTATTTTGTTTCCAATCGTCAACATACAACGAATTACTATTTCTGCCTTGTTAAACATTTGATTTGTCTTTGTATGAGTGTTTTGCTTTAAACAATCCTTCCGTGATTGATCTGAACTTCACTGTATTGATATTGCAGAATGTAGTTATTAAATGTCTAAACATCATAACATTGATCGAATCTGTATTTGATTCATTTTGAATTCAATTATACGTGTTATGAATGTGTCGGAAATATTGGGGATCCCAACCTTATTTTGGTACAATATTATCAAGTAGCAAACGGTTTTGTGAACTATAATAAGTTCCCAATAATTTGAAAATCTGATGTAAATTAATTATCTCTCATCTAAATACTTTATTCGAGTTATTGCGAGATTGAAAATTTGACTATATAATGAGCACGGTAACTTATTCTCTCTCTTAGTTCTATTACATTTTTATTCGGGCGTTTGACGTCTCTTTGGATTTGGTGGAGATTGTCAATTTGCATGTTTTGTTTCGGGATATAAAAAGTTATCAAATATTCTAAAGTTAAATTCGGTGTTAGTTCTTTGTTTTTTTTATGTGGGTACGTAGTCCTGCAATTATTTAGATAAAATTGTTAGATCGGTCGAATTAAAACAAGAAATATAGTGCTACGTGTGAATAAATGGTTGACTTCATTAGTCTCCGCCATAAGTGGAATTTAAACCACAAGAAAATATATTTTTATGTTTGTGCCGGTGTCATTGTCATTACCGTCTGTTTTTTTTGGTAATTTTGCTAAATTATAATTGTGTTTATTGTGATTTCACAAAGAAAGAAGCAAAACCACTCGCAGTTTGGTAATTAAATTATGATATGTGGAATGGTGGCCTTGCACGACAGGTTAGTGTAGCGGTACAACCGTTAGATTTTTACTTTGTATTAGTTTCAATAATTTTCTTTGGGCTGGAAACCTTCGTGTTACCAATAAAATTTATTTGATCATAAGAAACTAATACCGCCAATCAATTTTATGCCGATCAGTGATCAGAATCCTAAAATATAATCCGAACTTGGGATGATTATGAATTAATTCCCGTTGGCATTACCGTTAATTATGAAACTAATTGGTTGAATCCAGGAAATAAAATAATAAAACGGATGACTACAGGCAACAATTGTAAAAAAAACTTGCAAACCAAACATTATTAGTGGTAGATTTATCTACAATACCAAGGTCACAATAAATTATATTTGTTTTGTTGTGTTCTCATATCCGAACTGATTTGTAATATCAATAATTATAATTATTTAAAATATAAACGTGAATCGTGTAAATAAAATATAATCAACATTATCCATTCTCAATTCAATATGCACAAATGTGAACGTAAATAAAAATCAATAAAATTTTGTAAATGTTATATCTATCCTAGATGCATTAAATGATTTAATTTTATAAGCTGTAAGGAAAGTCATAGTATAAGAACCTATCGTAGAGAATAGATATATAATTCTTATCGATACTAATTAATCATATTAACGTCAATCATATTAATATCAATAATTATAATTATTTAAAATATAAACGTGAATCGTGTAAATAAAATATAATTAACATTATCCATTCTCAATTCAATATGCACAAAGGTGAACGTAAATAAAAATCAATAAAATTTTGTAAATGTTATATCTATCCTAGATGCATTAAATGATTTAATTTTATAAGCTGTAAGGAAAGTCATAGTATAAGAACCTATCGTAGAGAATAGATATATAATTCTTATCGATACTAATTAATCATATTAACGATTTAAATCAATAAAACTCTGTTAAATCGAACAAATGTTACTTTCTGTACATAATTTCTTTGTGATGGTTTAACCGAGATTACTTTGACTAAAAGGGAGGCTCGACAAACAATCTTGTGATCAACTGCATGTTTTTTTTTTGTTGGTAAACCACAGTTGCAAATACGAAGAAAATTAGTGCATGAACGATATCTATAGTGTTTTGCTAGACTCCAGCGAAAATTACCCTGCGATTGTGCGAACTAGATTCTGGCCTTGTCTTGCAAGTACTACATACACTGGAAACAAGGATTAGTACAATGTTCAATGTGATGGCTTGCTGTGTTGGGTTTCAATAATGAAGGGTAGCGGTTATTGATGATATTGGAAAATACTGGAGAGTGAATTGAACATTTTTTTTTGATTTCATCACAGCTTGGTAATAATTATTTCAACACAACATGATATCAAATTTATGTTATTAATATACATTTTACCGAAACCTGGTATCAAATTTATGCTATTACTAACCATTTCAACGCAACATTTTTTTTTGTTTTACAAAATTTTGGCTGTTATCACCGTATTATCAATTATCATATCACCGTTATTCGTATACCATTTTTGCTGATTCTACCGTATTTTCAACGCCACATTTGTACCAAGTTTTGGATGTTATCACCGCATTGTAACGTATCATTTACATGCAATATTTGTTGTTACTACCGTATTTTCAACACAACATTTCTACCAAGTTTTGAACATTATCACCGTATAGCAACGCATGATTTATATACCGTTTTTGCTGATACTATCGTATTTTCAACACAACATTTTTACAATATTTTGGGATATTGCAACTGATTATATATATGAAATTTTTGCTGATATTATCGTAATTTTCAACGCAACATTTTTGCAATATTTTGGGATATTTCAACTGATTATTTATATACCGTTTTTGCTGATACTATCGTATTTTCAACACAACATTTTTACCAAATTTTGGCTATTACAACTGATTGTTTATATACAATTTTTGCTGATATTATCGTATTTTCAACGCAACATTTTCACAATATTTTGGGGATATTTCAACTGATTATTTATATACAATTTTTGCTGATATTATCGTATTTTCAACGCACCAATTCTTACCATATTTTGGGATATTTCAACTGATTATTTATATAAAATTTTTGCTGATATCATCGTAATTTTCAACGCAACATTTTCACAATAGTTTGGGATATTTCAACTGATTATTTATATACCATTTTTGCTGATATTATCGCATTTTCAACGCAACATTTTTGCAATATTTTGGGATATTTCAACTGATTATTTATACACAATTTTTGCTGATATTATCGTATTTTCAACGCAACAATTTTTACAATATTTTGGGATATTTCAACTGATTATTTATATACAATTTTTGCTGATATTATCGCCTTTTCAACGCAACATTTTTACAATATTTTGGGATATTTCAACTGATTATTTATATACAATTTTTGCTGATAATATCTTTTTTTGCTGACACTATCGTATTTTCAACGCAACATTTTTACAATATTTTGGGGATATTTCAACTGATTATTTATATACAATTTTTGCTGATATTATCGTATTTTCAACGCACCAATTCTTACCATATTTTGGGATATTTCAACTGATTATTTATATAAAAGTTTTGCTGATATTATCGTAATTTTCAACGCAACATTTTTACAATATTTTGGGATATTGCAACTGATTATTTATATACAATTTTTGCTGATATTATCGTATTTTCAACGCAGCATTTTTACAAAATTTCGGAATATTGCAACCGATTATTTATATACAATTTTTGCTGATACCGTCATATTTTCAACTCCATATTTACACCAACTGGTTTGCTATTGCTGCCGAACTGACCACGCACCAGTGGATTATCCGTACATTTATTTTTGTAATACCATACCTGTTGGATGAATCATCACTGATGGAGGGCTAAGGCCGAAGGACTTGGACGACTGGAGGATTAATCATGGGGTGAGTGGACTTGCTTTATTACCTTTATTTTTTTTTTGCTGTCTAATGTAGAAGTGGGAATGTGTGTGAGAGGGCGAGTCAGTGATTGAATGTCCGGGTGAATGTTGGTATGTGTGAAGTGTGAATGTGTGGGCGAACGATAGTATGCGTGAAGTGTGAGTGTGTGAGCGTCTGAGAGTGATTGTGGAGGGGTTGGACGTGTTGATCGTGGGTCTTTCGCCAATGGGGTCGCCAGAGTCTTCGTTTTTCCACTTGTATTTCTTTCCATTTCTGCAAATTTTCGTGAATAGCGTACATGTCTGTATTTGTGCTGAAGTAGCAGGGTTACTTTATCGTTCCCATGGACTGAAGCTAGTTTGGGGCTTGAAAATCAATCTCGCTAGGTACGCTTCCTGCTATGTCCTTCTCATTGGTTCGCCAATAAGAAAGCGCTTCATTACAAATTGGCGCCCAACGTGGGGCTTCTCTAAGGGTCCCTACAGCAATGTAGGACTCTGGAGGAGTCCCTCCATATTTTCAAAAAAAACTTGGAAAATTTTTTTAAAATTTTTCTTCTTCAAATTCAATTTCATTATCCACCATATAATAGTTAAAGACTCTGGCGGCGTGGAAGCAGTTCCCTGCCTCACACGCGCAGGAGCGAAGGAGGTCTTAGATTCCTTAGACTTTTCTTCGATGGGGTTTTGCGTCCCCACGCCTCCAGCAATGTTTCTCCTTTCTATTTTTCTATGAAACGCAAGGGTGAGAATGATTCTACGGGATCATTCTCAATGGGCCTTACAAACCCACGGACCCTAGTAACGGCTGGGTTTCTTACTGGCACAGGGAATGCCAGAGGTGACCAGATGCCAGGATTAGATATTTGTGAAATGGTGTATACGCCTATCACATCCATCCTGGTCATCTGGTTATGCTCTGGGTTCGCTGTGGCAGCGAGATTCATAGCTGGGCTAACGACTCCATAACGTTAGAGTCCCCTCCCTGGAGCGTTAGCACCCTATGGTCTGGGTGGTCCGGTTCTCGCGAATGATACTGGGGAACATCTTCTAAAGCAGTTTGATATCAACTGCTGAGGGAAGATGTTCGCCCAGCCTTCATGTCGTGAGTTAATTGGATTAACTCAGACCATAGCACCTTCCGTATGAGTTGGTGGTGTGGATCGCAGTTGGCGAGTGTTGTTGATTGAATGGTGGTTCAGAGGATTTATCTTCTGACCACCCCATCAGCACTCGTCCGCTGTGTGAGACACTACCAGCTCTTACCCAATCTCACTCCTTTCCCACCCTATCAATTCCCTTCCTTATACCTCCCTTCCTGCTCCCTTTCCCCTACCTTTTCCCATCCTTTAACGTAGGTAATTTTAACTTTTTCTTTGGTCCCACCACAATATAAAAACAACAAATTATTAAGGAAAGACCGGCGATCACCACTTCCAACCCCAGTGTGATGAATAACCCTTGATTGGTCCGTCCGTCCTCTGTCCGTTGTTATTAATACGAATAAACGAATAAATAGAAAATAACTAAACAATTAAATAAATAATTGAATAAATAATTAAATATCCGCTGATATTATCAGACACTAATCCGTTTCGTTTCATCAATTTTAGATCCAACCAAAAATAATAAATAAATAAAAATATTATACAACGAAAACAAACAAGAAATATAAAGAATAGACAAAAGAAGACCAAATAAATAAGTCAAGAATTGCCAAGCAACCTGGAATATACTTACCAACGTGGAAGTCAGCCCGGAGCAGCAAATTAATATTAGCCATTAGGTTTACTATTATATTTTTTTTTATTACAATTGTTCATTGCATGTTAGTTTTAAGCACCTAGTTAAAATTTCTAATTTTTTTTTTGTTAATTTTAAGTATTTTCTTGCCGAACCGGTAGGCTTGCCGCACTGTTTTTTTTTTATTTTCGAGTTCTGGGAACTCCAGAGTCATCCGAAATCGATTCGGAAATTTTTGTTTATTCCACCGCCTACAATAGTGTAGTATCTTAATTTTCCCGCAGGTTGATTCATAAATTTTGTTCTCCATTTACATCGTCAATAATAGTATAGCTTACTCGTTTTTTTTTTCTCGCACTTCATTTTTTCGCGTTTGTTTGATCACCAGATTAAACTGCTATCCGTTAAAACCAGTAAACTTTCTTTAGCTTGACATCGTCTGTCCTGGGATCGTCGGATTTGCCCAGCCCCAATTGAGTCCGAAATTTGTATTTATCAGTCCACTTTGTGTCTCCATAGCCTTAGAATACCGATTTAATCTCCAAGGTCCATTGTTTTGTTCGCTTTGTCGTAAGTGAGAAAGTCAGACGAAGCATTCTATTTTCTTAGTTTGCCTTTTTTTTTTCTCTTCTCTTAGATTCGAGTCCGGAAACCCCCAGATCTGCCCGGAATTGGGTCTGGAAAATTTTCATAATTGCCATCTTCTGCCATATTTGTAGTATACTTACTTTCTCTCCAATCTCACCGTTTATTTTTGTTCTGTTCATATATCAGCACCTTGGAAAACAATCGTAAATAGTAATAAAATAATATCAAAATAATAAATCTTATTTAATATAATTGACGAATTGGTCAGACCTTGCGCAGCTGTTTGAGGTTTGAATAGCTAAATTTCCATACAATTTTTGTTTGAAATTCTGTTCTAATATGTTTGAAGTAATCAAGTGTTGTAATGGAATAATTTTTTTTGGTAATAATTAAATAATTAAATTAAAATTTAAAATTTGGTTACGCAATTCCACAGCCAGAAAATAATTTCAATGAAATGAAATTGTAGATTGTAGAAATAGAAAAACATATTCCGTTTGATTTCGTGTAAGCAATGTTCAATGTTCACCAATTCTCAATCCCGTGCCGAACGCTATTTTAAATTATTGATTAACGATACAGAGCGCACATGAGCAAACACAACGTCTTAAATTATTAGAAAAATATAAGAGAATTCAACTTTCGTATTCTAATCTCAGTCACGCGGAATTGACGCAGAAAATCTAAATTTAGTAACATTTGTTTTAAACCGTCTTGGATAGGTTCAAATTTAAAAAAAAAAAAAAAAATTTCAGTTTTAAAATTTCCAAGTTCAAAAGATCAAGTTGTTGATTTTGTTACGATGTGGAAAAGTTAAAATATGATAAACTTTATGATGCTGATGATAGTAGAAATGAATCAATCGATTCACCAAATTCTCAAATAATTGACAACCAGAAATTCTGTCAGTGGCAAGTATATTGAATCACCTATGAATGAATTTAAGAAAATAATTGATAGATCTATTGCCGACAATAAACTCAGACATCGTCTACCCTTGTATTCGCAGATAACCTAATTTCAGGCCAGGTAAAATACTGGCTTGTTTAGATATTGAGATTCCTCCAGGGGGTGAGGTTTGGAGATTGTGGTTACCCGAGGAATGCACTGACGAGTGTATTGCAAGGGCCCACAGTCCACCAGCTTCATCTCATGGGGGTTTCGCAAAAACAAAAATATTGTATTCTGTCGTAATATTATTTTGAGCGATGCAGATAAACTGCAGACAATTATCTGTAGCGCTCTCACAAAGATTTGCGAAGCCAAAGTTTGAAAGTTGGTAGGTAGCGCTGCTTATCAGCTGGAAGACCTGGCTTCCCAAACGAAGAGGTGTCTACCATTCGAAGGACAGTCTAGCTTAAGGTCTGAATGGTATATGTTTATTGTTGATTCGCCATCTCTCATTTATATTGAAAATACAAATATTTCAAGCAAATATTATCCTCTGGACATTTCTCGGCTACTTGACCATCAATAGGTTGAACCTCTAATAATTTGCGAGGACGTTCTTGGACTTTCGCTAACGGCTTTTCACGATCATGTGTTTCATCTTTACATTCAGCTTTTTAAGTAATGAATTGTATTTTTTTTTGAAGATTTATTTTTGTATGATATTGAATGGTATCATCACGGATTCTGCTCAGTTCTATTTCGCTGCAGTTTTTCATTCCTGAGGACATGCTTCTGGTTGCAGACGTTTTTTTCGGAATCATTCGGTTTGGGTTCTAAATTTCTAATTTTAAAATTTAAATTATGTAATAGCCCGGCTAGCTTAGTCAATAGAGCATGAGACTAGTGAGCTCAGGTGTAGGGTTCGAGCCTGATTAATATAAGAACAGGAGTCTTGGTGTATGTATCATTAAAAAGTAGGTCAATTGTTACTTCATTCTCAAGTTTGGTAGTAAATTGGTTTGGTTTATTTTTTTTGTGACTTTAGAGTCTCGGGATCCCCCAGATCTGCCCGAAATTGGGTCTGGAAGATTTTAATTATCCACCGCTTGCAATAGAGTAGAATACTGATTTTATCGATACCCCTCCCAAAAGTTTTTTTTTGTATATTCTTAGATACTTTGTTACTTTGTTTCTGCTAGGACTGAGTTTGTAATACTGATCGCATTGATTGCTAATCTGTGGTACGTCGAGGTGCTTCACCAAGCTAATATGTATATACAAGGTCTATTGGCGACCAGCCTATGCCTTTTTCAACTGCTTTTTGGTCGTAGGTGTTCGTCCAAAAAGCACTTGTTCTGTAATGGATAGTCTGGCATAATGTCAGAACGCAGTGTATTGCAGTCGCAGTTTCCTTAGTTGTTGTTCCTTATATTAATCTGTACCACTGGTAATAGATTCTCATCCCTTCGTCATCAATGGTCATATTTCATGTAGTTTCCTTAGCCCATGGTTGCCTTATATTTCTCAAAATCTACTAAATCTGCAATAGCCGGACAAACGTATGGGAGAAAGAAAATTACACTAATTACCTTGAATTATTTATTCATTAATATAACACAGTATTGGTTGGTTTGAATTAGTTAATAATTTTCCTTAATCATCCTCTGTATAATCACAAAAAATTAATCAGAATTTAATCTTGCAACGCACTAAAATTGACGCGCGTTATACTTCCATTCGATTGTTCTCGCCTTACTACTTGAGTTTGAACTTTTTTTTTGTTTCAAAACACAAACCGTAATGAAATAGCGAAATTCTCAAAACCTCACAACAGCTACGTGTATTTTGTTTCCAATCGTCAACATACAACGAATTACTATTTCTGCCTTGTTAAACATTTGATTTGTCTTTGTATGAGTGTTTTGCTTTAAACAATCCTTCCGTGATTGATCTGAACTTCACTGTATTGATATTGCAGAATGTAGTTATTAAATGTCTAAACATCATAACATTGATCGAATCTGTATTTGATTCATTTTGAATTCAATTATACGTGTTATGAATGTGTCGGAAATATTGGGGATCCCAACCTTATTTTGGTACAATATTATCAAGTAGCAAACGGTTTTGTGAACTATAATAAGTTCCCAATAATTTGAAAATCTGATGTAAATTAATTATCTCTCATCTAAATACTTTATTCGAGTTATTGCGAGATTGAAAATTTGACTATATAATGAGCACGGTAACTTATTCTCTCTCTTAGTTCTATTACATTTTTATTCGGGCGTTTGACGTCTCTTTGGATTTGGTGGAGATTGTCAATTTGCATGTTTTGTTTCGGGATATAAAAAGTTATCAAATATTCTAAAGTTAAATTCGGTGTTAGTTCTTTGTTTTTTTTATGTGGGTACGTAGTCCTGCAATTATTTAGATAAAATTGTTAGATCGGTCGAATTAAAACAAGAAATATAGTGCTACGTGTGAATAAATGGTTGACTTCATTAGTCTCCGCCATAAGTGGAATTTAAACCACAAGAAAATATATTTTTATGTTTGTGCCGGTGTCATTGTCATTACCGTCTGTTTTTTTTGGTAATTTTGCTAAATTATAATTGTGTTTATTGTGATTTCACAAAGAAAGAAGCAAAACCACTCGCAGTTTGGTAATTAAATTATGATATGTGGAATGGTGGCCTTGCACGACAGGTTAGTGTAGCGGTACAACCGTTAGATTTTTACTTTGTATTAGTTTCAATAATTTTCTTTGGGCTGGAAACCTTCGTGTTACCAATAAAATTTATTTGATCATAAGAAACTAATACCGCCAATCAATTTTATGCCGATCAGTGATCAGAATCCTAAAATATAATCCGAACTTGGGATGATTATGAATTAATTCCCGTTGGCATTACCGTTAATTATGAAACTAATTGGTTGAATCCAGGAAATAAAATAATAAAACGGATGACTACAGGCAACAATTGTAAAAAAAACTTGCAAACCAAACATTATTAGTGGTAGATTTATCTACAATACCAAGGTCACAATAAATTATATTTGTTTTGTTGTGTTCTCATATCCGAACTGATTTGTAATATCAATAATTATAATTATTTAAAATATAAACGTGAATCGTGTAAATAAAATATAATCAACATTATCCATTCTCAATTCAATATGCACAAATGTGAACGTAAATAAAAATCAATAAAATTTTGTAAATGTTATATCTATCCTAGATGCATTAAATGATTTAATTTTATAAGCTGTAAGGAAAGTCATAGTATAAGAACCTATCGTAGAGAATAGATATATAATTCTTATCGATACTAATTAATCATATTAACGTCAATCATATTAATATCAATAATTATAATTATTTAAAATATAAACGTGAATCGTGTAAATAAAATATAATTAACATTATCCATTCTCAATTCAATATGCACAAAGGTGAACGTAAATAAAAATCAATAAAATTTTGTAAATGTTATATCTATCCTAGATGCATTAAATGATTTAATTTTATAAGCTGTAAGGAAAGTCATAGTATAAGAACCTATCGTAGAGAATAGATATATAATTCTTATCGATACTAATTAATCATATTAACGATTTAAATCAATAAAACTCTGTTAAATCGAACAAATGTTACTTTCTGTACATAATTTCTTTGTGATGGTTTAACCGAGATTACTTTGACTAAAAGGGAGGCTCGACAAACAATCTTGTGATCAACTGCATGTTTTTTTTTTGTTGGTAAACCACAGTTGCAAATACGAAGAAAATTAGTGCATGAACGATATCTATAGTGTTTTGCTAGACTCCAGCGAAAATTACCCTGCGATTGTGCGAACTAGATTCTGGCCTTGTCTTGCAAGTACTACATACACTGGAAACAAGGATTAGTACAATGTTCAATGTGATGGCTTGCTGTGTTGGGTTTCAATAATGAAGGGTAGCGGTTATTGATGATATTGGAAAATACTGGAGAGTGAATTGAACATTTTTTTTTGATTTCATCACAGCTTGGTAATAATTATTTCAACACAACATGATATCAAATTTATGTTATTAATATACATTTTACCGAAACCTGGTATCAAATTTATGCTATTACTAACCATTTCAACGCAACATTTTTTTTTGTTTTACAAAATTTTGGCTGTTATCACCGTATTATCAATTATCATATCACCGTTATTCGTATACCATTTTTGCTGATTCTACCGTATTTTCAACGCCACATTTGTACCAAGTTTTGGATGTTATCACCGCATTGTAACGTATCATTTACATGCAATATTTGTTGTTACTACCGTATTTTCAACACAACATTTCTACCAAGTTTTGAACATTATCACCGTATAGCAACGCATGATTTATATACCGTTTTTGCTGATACTATCGTATTTTCAACACAACATTTTTACAATATTTTGGGATATTGCAACTGATTATATATATGAAATTTTTGCTGATATTATCGTAATTTTCAACGCAACATTTTTGCAATATTTTGGGATATTTCAACTGATTATTTATATACCGTTTTTGCTGATACTATCGTATTTTCAACACAACATTTTTACCAAATTTTGGCTATTACAACTGATTATTTATATACAATTTTTGCTGATATTATCGTATTTTCAACGCAACATTTTCACAATATTTTGGGGATATTTCAACTGATTATTTATATACAATTTTTGCTGATATTATCGTATTTTCAACGCACCAATTCTTACCATATTTTGGGATATTTCAACTGATTATTTATATAAAATTTTTGCTGATATCATCGTAATTTTCAACGCAACATTTTCACAATAGTTTGGGATATTTCAACTGATTATTTATATACCATTTTTGCTGATATTATCGCATTTTCAACGCAACATTTTTGCAATATTTTGGGATATTTCAACTGATTATTTATACACAATTTTTGCTGATATTATCGTATTTTCAACGCAACAATTTTTACAATATTTTGGGATATTTCAACTGATTATTTATATACAATTTTTGCTGATATTATCGCCTTTTCAACGCAACATTTTTACAATATTTTGGGATATTTCAACTGATTATTTATATACAATTTTTGCTGATAATATCTTTTTTTGCTGACACTATCGTATTTTCAACGCAACATTTTTACAATATTTTGGGGATATTTCAACTGATTATTTATATACAATTTTTGCTGATATTATCGTATTTTCAACGCACCAATTCTTACCATATTTTGGGATATTTCAACTGATTATTTATATAAAATTTTTGCTGATATTATCGTAATTTTCAACGCAACATTTTTACAATATTTTGGGATATTGCAACTGATTATTTATATACAATTTTTGCTGATATTATCGTATTTTCAACGCAGCATTTTTACAAAATTTCGGAATATTGCAACCGATTATTTATATACAATTTTTGCTGATACCGTCATATTTTCAACTCCATATTTACACCAACTGGTTTGCTATTGCTGCCGAACTGACCACGCACCAGTGGATTATCCGTACATTTATTTTTGTAATACCATACCTGTTGGATGAATCATCACTGATGGAGGGCTAAGGCCGAAGGACTTGGACGACTGGAGGATTAATCATGGGGTGAGTGGACTTGCTTTATTACCTTTATTTTTTTTTTGCTGTCTAATGTAGAAGTGGGAATGTGTGTGAGAGGGCGAGTCAGTGATTGAATGTCCGGGTGAATGTTGGTATGTGTGAAGTGTGAATGTGTGGGCGAACGATAGTATGCGTGAAGTGTGAGTGTGTGAGCGTCTGAGAGTGATTGTGGAGGGGTTGGACGTGTTGATCGTGGGTCTTTCGCCAATGGGGTCGCCAGAGTCTTCGTTTTTCCACTTGTATTTCTTTCCATTTCTGCAAATTTTCGTGAATAGCGTACATGTCTGTATTTGTGCTGAAGTAGCAGGGTTACTTTATCGTTCCCATGGACTGAAGCTAGTTTGGGGCTTGAAAATCAATCTCGCTAGGTACGCTTCCTGCTATGTCCTTCTCATTGGTTCGCCAATAAGAAAGCGCTTCATTACATCTGCACTCATATGCCTTGGTATTCCAGAGAAACTTGTTTCTCTGTGCAAACTCACAACATCGGGATCAAACTGTAGAATAGTAATCGAAGGGTCAGTTTCTGACTCTTTTGATATAACATCAGGTGTTCGACAAGGTGATGCACTCGCACCCGTACTATTTAATTTGGCGCTTGAGTACGCGATAAGAAAAAGCCGCATTGAGACACAAAACTGTATATTTAACAAATCTAGTCAAATTCTTGGCTATGCAGATGATATTGTGCTTCTCGGACGTAGAACAAGCGATATCAAGGATAGTCTCTCTCGGCTTGAAAGAAATGCTAAACGACTTGGATTATGCATTAACACCGGCAAGACTAAACTATTAACAACATCCAGGAATAAACCTCCCGGCAATCTGAATACTGGCGACTATGAAGTGGAACGTGTGGAAAACTTCAAATACCTCGGGTCTGTAATAACATCGTCAAATGACATGCAGGCAGATATTAAAGCTCGTGTCTCAGCCGCATACAGAGTTTTCTACGCATACTCAAAACTTTTGCGATCTAAACATCTTTCGCAGTCGTGCAAACTCACACTTTACAAAGCATTAATTCGACCTTTGCTTACCTTTGGAAGCGAAAGCTGGACACTGACTTCCTCCGATTGTAGAATTTTATCAACATTCGAGAGGAAAGTCATACGAACAATTTATGGTCCATGTAAAGTTGCTGAAAATCAGTATAGAATCCGAATGAATCATGAAATCAGACAGCTTCTTGGAGGCTGCGATGTAATCGGATTCATTAAATCTAACCGGATTAGATGGTTTGGTCATGTAGAAAGGGCACCATTAGATAGAATGATTAAAAAAGCGTCCCAACAACAACCAGCTGGTGTTCGTCGAAGAGGAAGACCTAGACAACGCTGGCGTGATGACATTATCCAAGACCTTCGTGATATAGGATGTCGAAACTGGGGTCAACTGGTCATGGAACGAGACGATTGGAAGCTGATTGCACAGACGGCAAAATCCCTCCATGGGATGTAAACGCCAGAGAGAGAGAGAGAGTAAAGAATCAAGCTCATTAGTAAGAGTTGAGTTGATCTCTACAAGATCTTTAGAGTCCAACTTTAATGGAAACGGATTAGGGGTGGATAATCTAGAAAAATGACAAGCTGTTTTACTCGTATTGAATTCAACACTATTAGCGAGCCCCCAATCTAAAATCGTTTTAAGGTCATCGTTTAATAAATCTATCAAATTTGATCTACAGTTATTAAGCGCTAAAGGTGAATATAATTTAGGGTTTTCATGAGACACATGAAACGTGTTATCAACAGCAACTATGGATAGGACTAATTGTTGAATCCAACAAATCGTTAATATAAATAAGAAAGAGAGTTGGCGATAAAGCAGAACCCTGAGGAACTCCTTCATTAGTTGAAAAGACATCCGATGAAACACCATCAACATTGACCCGAAATTTCCGCTCAGAAATAAAGCTTTGTATCCAAGATATAAGTTGCTTACATCTTAATTTGCAAGTAATATTGTTGTGCCAAACTTTATCAAACGCTTTGGAAATATCAAGAGTAACACCGAAAGTCTCACCATGATTTTCAAGCGACTTGTTCCACACATTAGTGAAAAAAGGAAATAAATCTCCTGTCGCTCTTCCTTTTCCAAACCCGTATTGTCTTTCATTTAGTATTTTGGAAGACTCTAAGAACCTCATTATATTAAAATTAATGCATTTCTCAAAAATTTTAGAAACAACCGATAAAATTGAAATGGGTTTGTAATTTGAATTGAACGGGTCGTACGCTTGCTATTTTCCAAATTTCGGGAAAAACTCCTTTCTTATATGACAAATAAAAATTTTTAGTGAGGATTTGTGCTAACTGCCTAGCAAAGGTTTTCAAAATAATTGGAGGAATACGATCTGGTCCAGAAGCTTAATTAGTATTGATTTGTAAAAGTATTTTTCGAATGATGTTTTTACAAAAAATTATGCGCATCATGTTGTGCGAAACTCTAGGAATTGGCTTAGGTAAGAAATTGAGTTCTTTTAGTGTAGAATTTTTACAAAAATAATTTCCCAGAAGGTTAGCTTTTTCTTTTGGGTCAATGACCGGCATATCTCTATCAATTAGGGGAGGTAGAGAAGACTTACAAAAATTGCCTTGAACAGCCTTAACCGCTTTGTAGAAATTCCGTGAACCAGTACGGTGTTTAGAAAATTTAGATGCTTTTTTCCTATTAAAGAGATTGTTTTCTGCCTCTATTAGTTTTCTACATATATTTCTCTCAATTCGGTACTGTCTAAGGTTTTCAATAGTTTTGTTTTGATTAAATTTTTGAAATGCCTTTTTCTTAATTTTAATTGCCTTTTTGCATTTTTTGGAAAACCATAGATCAGTCTTAGGAACGGTTAATCTATTGGGAATAAAACTCTGCATACCCTCAACAATAGCCTCCGAAAAATTTAACACAGCTATGTTAGGGTCTTAACAAGTAAGACAATTACGTTCCCAGGTAAATTTAACTGAGTAGAGATCAAATTATGATCTGAACCACCTAAAGGTTCTGATACTTTAAATTGTACCAGATAAGGGTCATTTGTTAAAAACAAATCAAGTAAATTACCATTTTGTCCAGGAATGTCAGGCACTCTGGTAGGCTGATCTATAATCATGCTCTCATGCGTGAACATAAAAAGGTAACCAACAACATCATGTTACCGCCTCTCGTTACCCTATATTACGATGACTACAATCGTTGTCGATTGAAGTCAAGAAAGCATCCACATAAAACTGCCAGCAACCTGCTGGCAACTAATTTTAATATCTTGGATGCCTGGGACACCTCCTGGCATCATTACAACACAACTGGCCTTTCTATTACTAACCCGACTTCTACCCAACCTGGTTTCGATCTGCCACGTCATACCTGGACTACCTTAACCGGATGAGAACGAATCATGGACGTTGTGCTGATTCTTTCTATAAGTGGGGCATTTCAGAGTCCCCTGAGTGTAACGGCGCGCTCCACAACAAACCATAAAACACATTGCAACTGTGTGTCCAATTCGACGGTACAATGGCGACATCTCAGACATCCATTTGGCCACTCCCGATGTAGTAGCATTGAT
This sequence comes from Diogma glabrata, assembly GCA_963693315.1. NCBI lineage: Eukaryota > Metazoa > Arthropoda > Insecta > Diptera > Cylindrotomidae > Diogma > Diogma glabrata. Next base: position 151,636,270 of record OY856188.1, on the reverse strand, counting down.
AGACTCGCTCGATGTAAACATCTAATGTTCAAATATTTTACTTTTTACTTGTTTTACTAAAAGACGCGCAATCAAATCGATTGTAAGTTCATTTAATGTGTATCCATGTTTTGTTTTAGGTAGATTTCATAGAAGAGTCTACCTATTTTAAGTTTAATTTTTAATGTGTCACAAAAAAAACCACACGCTAAATAAAAAAAAAATAGTGACACAATAATTTGGAAAAAATAACAAATATTATGTCAAAGGTAACTTGTTCCACATATTTATATTTCAAAATTTATGCAAATTTATAATTTTAATTTAGAATAAACATTGTTTTTTAAATATTTTGCTTGCGGCTAATAAAAAATAGTATATGATGCACGGACGTAAGCTATTTTGGACTTAATGTGGATGCAAATCTCGGCAGCGCCTTGATTTGCAAACTCCACATGCCCACTGGTCTACTATTTTGTCTACTATTCTTTCTTTATGAGTACATATGTAGCCCTATTCTTGTACATCGTGAAATAGGAGAAATGGAGAAATAAATTACAGCAATTTTTTCATAACTAGTATTCCGTGCCGCGGGAAATAACAATTTCGTATTAGAAATTTTCCTTTATTTCATTTACTGCACTTTTTTCTCAATTCCCAATTCCCAGGGAAATGCAGGAATAGACGCACTGGTATTCTTTTTATTTTAAATTTCTTATTTGATCGAATCAGCTACTTTTTTTTCGTTACTCAAAACATTTATTGCTCAGTGTTAATTTCAATTTGAAGAGCGAAGTTGTGTTCTTGCGTCTTTAAATTTTACAAATAGATTTAGATTTTACATAGTTTACAAGGTAAGAAATCTTTTTCTTTAAAATTAATTATTTAATGTAAAATAATTTAAGATAGTTAAAAATAATCATTAATCTATTTTTTAACAAATCACTAATTAAAAAAATTAAAATTAAGGAAACATTAAAATAAAGTATATATTTTTGTAATGAATTATTAATAAAACTAATTAATTGGTTTATTGGGTTAAACTATTAAGGGCCGGTTGTATAATTGCAGTTCAGACGAGGTTTAAGCTGAAATTATGCTCAACCTGATATTCTGTTCAGTTACGCGTTGAACAATTGCGGTTTAGTCGCGAGTATGAGCTTAAGCCAGGGTTCAAGTTGAGCTTCCAATTTTGTTGGTTCAAGTGCGGTTCAAGAAACTAACCTAACTTGTAACCTAACCTAAGCTCCTATCGGGTTCTACTAAGCTTTAGCTAAACTGCTATTGTACAACCGGCCCTATGTCTTATAAAATAATCCTTGACCCCCCCAATGGAAAATTCTGGCTACGCCACTGATATAAACTTCTTTATAGTAACAAATTTAATTCAATTTTAATTCAAAAGTGACAAAAGCACACAAACAGTGAATAATATGGAAAACCATAATAACACATATAGTGATACTCTTATGTTAGTAAAACGGATTGTTAATTTCGCAATTTAATGAGATGAATAATTAAACAAAAAATGAAAAAAGTGGAAGCAATATTGAGCAATTCATCGCTAGTTAACAACCGTAATATCAGAAGAAAGAAGAAACAAAAATAGTATGAATATTATACTACTTTAAGGAATAATTATTCAAACAGTTGAATCACTTTGACTACCTTAACAGCTGGAAAACCTGAATTTAAGTCTAAGTTCACTGTTAAAATTGACAATTTATATCATCCTTAAGTTATTTACTATTCAAGATACATCTAAACTTCATGTAACTCGAGGGACGTAAATTAAACAGCGACCAAAATAGTATTATATGAGAAATAAACTAGCTGCTGGGAAACTTAAACTGCGTTAGTAGTATAGCTATAAGAGTTCAAGCCCGTTTTTCCATACAAAATTTGTATGAAACTAAAAGTCGACCAAAATCGTATTTATGACGTCACGAAAGAGCGTGCAAACAGAATACGATAATTAATAATTAGATTCATCACGTCATCAAAGAGTGTTAAAAGAGATGAATTATTACTTACACTACTATGATGTATTCTAGACATGTATGACGTCACCAGATAATCAGAATACTACAATGTATGAGTTTAGTTATTTATCTAACCATATAATATTCATGATGAAATATGAAATAAAATAATATATAGATTGTTAGTGTTGTATTACTGTGTTTGCCTTTTTGTATGCTAATGAAATTTTTTTTGCTAGTTTTTGTGTGATCTCACACGATGGAGGAAAAATAGTATACGTTTGGCAACATTCATGACGTCATGGAAAGAAGATAATGATAATTATTAATTAGATGTCTGACGTCATCAAAAAGTTTTAAAAGAGAATGCGATAATTATTACTTGCACTCCACTGTTGTATTACTTCAGACATGCATGACATCAGCAGACAATCCGAATACTACGATATAGGTAATTATACAATATTTGTGATGAAATATCGTAGAGTGTAGAATGTAGATTTTTTATTGTTTGCCATAGATAAACTGAATACTACAGTAAAGTTAATGAATGATATTACGCAAAAATCGTAATAAAATGTTGTATTATTTAATTTTCTTTTGATTTTATTGTTATGTTTGGACCATGTGTGAAATATTTTTAATTATTAATTGTTATTTGTTTTTGTTGTAAACATAAAGTCATCTAATTTTTTTGTTTTTTGATGCATGAGTTTGACCTAATCGATATCAACAACATGAATGACGTGGTTGATGACATCACAAAACAATCGTTTTAAAATAAGATATAAAATAATTGCTTACAGTTCTTGGGTTAACACACCAATTTTATTGTTTGTAAGTTTTTTATTTGTAATTATTGGGTAGAGATAATCTGAATACTACGATGTCTAATTATTTATGACATCATACATCAAGAAAAAGATTTAAGAAAAGTAGTATAAAAGATATTACAAGACAAGATGAAACATGTTAATACAAATATTTCAATAAAGAAATTCTACTGATATTAGGAATTTGAAATTCAGAATGATGTATGTGTTTTTCTGATTTCGATTATATAAAATCAAGAATATAACATTGAAATAAAAGTAGGTTTTGTTGTTTTTACTGTTTCATGCATGTTTGACTTGTGTTCTATATTTATTAATGTGTGACGTCATAAAAATTGAGTAAAAGAAAATAATCACCAGATAATCAGAATACTACAATGTATGAGTTTAGTTATTTATCTAGCCATATAATATTCATGATGAAATATGAAATATAATAATATATAGATTGTTATTGTTGTATTACTGTGTTTGCCTTTTTGTATGCTAATGAGATTTTATTGCTAGTTTTTGTGTGATCTCACACGATGGAGTAAAAATAGTATACGTTTGGCAACATTCATGACGTCATGGAAAGAAGATAACGATAATTATTAATTAGATGTCTGACATCATCAAAAAATTTTCGTAGTGTTATTATACAATATTTGTGATGAAATATCGTAAAGTGTAGAATGTAGATTTTTTATTGTTTGCCATAGATGAACTGAATACTACAACGAAGTCAATGAAAGAGATTATGCAACAATCGTAATAAAATGTTGTATTATTTAATTTTCTTCTGATGTTGTTGTTATGTTTGGACCATGTGCGAATTATTTTTAATTATTAATTGTTATTTGTTTTTGTTGTAAACATAAAGTCATCTAATTTTTTTAGATGAAATTTTTCATCTATATCGTTTTTTATGTCTTCAAAAAAGTCATTTGTTTTAATCTCATATATTAACGAGTCAGTATCTGTATACAATAAAGCAGCGTTGTCTTTATACTTAGATTTAATATAGTTGTAATGGAAGTCATACATCAGTGTTTTTGAAATTTCTAAAACGCTAAATCCTACATAAATTGGTTTGTTGTACAATATCGATAGTCGATTCATCTGAATTACTACAAGATCTTCTTTAAAAACCGAAGATGAATGAAAATTCGGTTTACTAATTAGTCGGTTAGCACCGAACTTATTATTAATATTTCCCCAATGTGTTAAAAGTTGAATATCTTTTCGTTTAGCTACATTTTCAAGAGTCTTTCCAAATACGCTATTGTTCATCAACTTATAAAAGTCTTTATCAAATACCATTTAACAACTACATACTTTAGTTTTTGTTTACTGTCTACAACAACTATCCATTTGTTAGAAAGGGAAAGTACAAATACTTTAAGGGATTCATATGATAAATGTGGGAAACGTATGATTATTGATTAATCTAGTATTTATGAACTTATTGCACAGAACAAAGCGATATATTTCTTTCACTAAACGTATCAAAATTGATGAAGATAAAAAAATTAAACTCAGATTTATTGATTCTTTCAAATTTATGGCCTCAAGTATTGATAAATTAGCAACCAATCTTACAGATGATCAATTTAAAGAGGTAAAGAAAGCTTTTCGAGTTTTAAATGAGTTTAAAACGAAAGATATTTTTCCTTATGATTATCTTGATAGTCTCGAGAAGTTTAATGAAACTAGTTTACCACCACCATCTAGTTTTTTCAATAAGCTTAATAATACTGATATAACAAGCGAACAATTCATCCATGCAAAAACTGTTTGGAATACTTTTAAATTAGCAGATATTTTTGAAAACTTTAGAAACTTTTGTTTGAATACATATGATCTTGACCCTGCATACTATTTCACAGCTCCAGGTCTAAGCTGGGATGCTATGTTGAAGTTTACAAAAGTGAAATTGGATTTTTTGACAGATATTGATATGATAAATATTATCAACAGTAGGGTTCGAGGCGGATTAGCTCAATGCTCAAAGCGTTATGCAAGAGCCAATCATATATATATATAAAAACATATAATGAATTGTTAGATTCAAGATTTATTATTTACTTAGATGCTAATAATCTATATGGTTGGGCAATGAGTCAACATCTTCCAGTTTCGAATTTTAAATGCCTAAGTTCTAATGAAATTCAAATTGATATTCTGCAAATAAATGACACGGACGATATTGGTTATATAAAGGAACTATGTAATTCATCAAAAAAATTTAAAACAATGTTTAGTAGAAGGTTTGCTATTAACCAAAACATATAGAATACTCAAATTTAATCAAACACCTTGGCTTAAACCGTATATCGATCTAAACACAAATCTTCGATCTCAAGCTCAAAATGCATTTGATAAAGACTTTTATAAGTTGATGAACAATAGCGTATTTGGAAAGACTCTTGAAAATGTAGCTAAACGAAAAGATATTCAACTTTTAACACATTGGGGAAATATTAATAATAAGTTCGGTGCTAACCGACTAATTAGTAAACCGAATTTTCATTCATCTTCGGTTTTTAAAGAAGATCTTGTAGTAATTCAGATGAATCGACTATCGATATTGTACAACAAACCAATTTATGTAGGATTTAGCGTTTTGAAATTTCAAAAACACTGATGTATGACTTCCATTACAACTATATTAAATCTAAGTATAAAGACAACGCTGCTTTATTGTATACAGATACTGACTCGTTAATATATGAGATTAAAACAAATGACTTTTATGAAGACATAAAAAACGATATAGATGAAAAATTTCATCTAAAAAAATTAGTTGACTTTATGTTTACAACAAAAACAAATAACAATTAATAATTAAAAATATTTCACACATGGTCCAAACATAACAATAACATCAAAAGAAAATTAAATAATACAACATTTTATTACGATTTTTGCGTAATATCATTCATTAACTTTATTGTAGTACTAAACTTAAATTTGTGTAAGTTATTTCATATTAAGAAATTCAATTCCACAGCGTATCATCCGCAAACCAATGGGGCTCTTGAACGATCTCACAAGACCCTAGGTGAATATTTCCGAAATTTTTCATCCAACGATCCTACGAATTGGGACATGTGGCTTCCGTATGCAACATTTGCGTATAATACCACACCACATTCTTCAACAGGCTTCATGCCTCATGAACTTTTATACTCTTATAAACCAAATCTTCCATCTTCTATCCAAAAAGATATCGACATTGTATATAATTATGAAGATTATCTAACTGATTTAAAATTCCGTATGCAACGATCCTTCCAAATTGCGAGACAAAACCTTCTGTCTACTAAACAAAAGTCTAAGGAATACTATGATCGTTCTAATAAAATAATTTCTTTTAAAGTCGGAGATTTAGTGTTTCTAAAAAATGAGCAAAGAACCAATAAATTACAATCTATTTGGTCTGGCCCATATGAAATTCTAGAAATTGTTTCAAACGAAAATAGTTCAATACGAATTGGTCGTAAAGTTAAAATTGTTCATAACAATCGTCTTAAGTTGTTCAAGTCTGATCATAAACATTAACAAAATAAATCTAAATCATAAATTACGAATAAAAGAAAACGATTCAATTAAATTATTATAAGCTATAAAAGCTGAAATTTTACTTGTGTTACATACCTTTATCTAAATTATAGTAAAGTAGTAGTTAGCTTAAATTTGTGTAAGTTATTTCATATTAAGAAATTCAATTCCACAGCGTATCATCCGCAAACCAATGGGGCTCTTGAACGATCTCACAAGACCCTAGGTGAATATTTCCGAAATTTTTCATCCAACGATCCTACGAATTGGGACATGTGGCTTCCGTATGCAACATTTGCGTATAATACCACACCACATTCTTCAACAGGCTTCATGCCTCATGAACTTTTATACTCTTATAAACCAAATCTTCCATCTTCTATCCAAAAAGATATCGACATTGTATATAATTATGAAGATTATCTAACTGATTTAAAATTCCGTATGCAACGATCCTTCCAAATTGCGAGACAAAACCTTCTGTCTACTAAACAAAAGTCTAAGGAATACTATGATCGTTCTAATAAAATAATTTCTTTTAAAGTCGGAGATTTAGTGTTTCTAAAAAATGAGCAAAGAACCAATAAATTACAATCTATTTGGTCTGGCCCATATGAAATTCTAGAAATTGTTTCAAACGAAAATAGTTCAATACGAATTGGTCGTAAAGTTAAAATTGTTCATAACAATCGTCTTAAGTTGTTCAAGTCTGATCATAAACATTAACAAAATAAATCTAAATCATAAATTACGAATTAATGAAAACGATTCAATTAAATTATTATAAGCTATAAAAGCTGAAATTTTACTTGTGTTACATACCTTTATCTAAATTATAGTAAAGTAGTAGTTAGCTAGTTTAGTAACTAAAAGTCGACCAAAATCGTATTTATGACGTCACGAAAGAGCGTGCAAACAGAATACGATAATTAATAATTAGATTCATGACGTCATCAAAGAGTGTTAAAAGAGATTGCGTGAATTATTACTTACACTACTATGATGTATTCTAGACATGTATGACGTCACCAGATAATCAGAATACTACAATGTATGAGTTTAGTTATTTATCTAACCATATAATATTCATGATGAAATATGAAATATAATAATATATAGATTGTTAGTGTTGTATTACTGTGTTTGCCTTTTTGTATGCTAATGAAATTTTTTTTGCTAGTTTTGTGTGATCTCACACGATGGAGGAAAAATAGTATACGTTTGGCAACATTCATGACGTCTTGGAAAGAAGATAATGATAATTATTAATTAGATGTCTGACGTCATCAAAAAGTTTTAAAAGAGAATGCGATAATTATTACTTGCACTCCAATGTTGTATTACTTCAGACATGCATGACATCAGCAGACAATCCGAATACTACGATATAGGTAATTATACAATATTTGTGATGAAATATCGTAGAGTGTAGAATGTAGATTTTTTATTGTTTGCCATAGATAAACTGAATACTACAATAAAGTTAATGAATGATATTACGCAAAAATCGTAATAAAATGTTGTATTATTTAATTTTCTTTTGATGTTATTGTTATGTTTGGACCATGTGTGAAATATTTTTAATTATTAATTGTTATTTGTTTTTGTTGTAAACATAAAGTTATCTAATTTTTTTGTTTTTTGATGCATGAGTTTGACCTAATCGATATCAACAACATGAATGACGTGGTTGATGACATCACAAAACAATCATTTTAAAATAAGATATAAAATAATTGCTTACAGTTCTTAGGTTAACTCACCAATTTTATTGTTTGTAAGTTTTTTATTTGTAATTATTGGGTAGAGATAATCTGAATACTACGATGTCTAATTATTTATGACATCATATATCAAGAAAAAGATTTAAGAAAAGTAGTATAAAAGATATTACAAGACAAGATGAAACATGTTAATACAAATATTTCAATAAAGAAATTCTACTGATATTAGGAATTTGAAATTCAGAATGATGTATGTGTTTTTCTGATTTCGATTATATAAAATCAAGAATATAACATTGAAATAAAAGTAGGTTTTGTTGTTTTTACTGTTTCATGCATGTTTGACTTGTGTTCTATATTTATTAATGTGTGACGTCATAAAAATTGAGTAAAAGAAAATAATCACCAGATAATCAGAATACTACAATGTATGAGTTTAGTTATTTATCTAGCCATATAATATTCATGATGAAATATGAAATATAATAATATATAGATTGTTATTGTTGTATTACTGTGTTTGCCTTTTTGTATGCTAATGAGATTTTATTGCTAGTTTTTGTGTGATCTCACACGATGGAGTAAAAATAGTATACGTTTGGCAACATTCATGACGTCATGGAAAGAAGATAACGATAATTATTAATTAGATGTCTGACATCATCAAAAAATTTTCGTAGTGTTATTATACAATATTTGTGATGAAATATCGTAAAGTGTAGAATGTAGATTTTTTATTGTTTGCCATAGATGAACTGAATACTACAACGAAGTCAATGAAAGAGATTATGCAACAATCGTAATAAAATGTTGTATTATTTAATTTTCTTCTGATGTTGTTGTTATGTTTGGACCATGTGTGAATTATTTTTAATTATTAATTGTTATTTGTTTTTTGTTGTAAACATAAAGTCATCTAATTTTATTAGATGAAATTTTTCATCTATATCGTTTTTTATGTCTTCAAAAAAGTCATTTATTTTAATCTCATATATTAACGAGTCAGTATCTGTATACAATAAAGCAGCGTTGTCTTTATACTTAGATTTAATATAGTTGTAATGGAAGTCATACATCAGTGTTTTTGAAATTTCTAAAACGCTAAATCCTACATAAATTGGTTTGTTGTACAATATCGATAGTCGATTCATCTTAATTACTACAAGATCTTCTTTAAAAACCGAAGATGAATGAAAATTCGGTTTACTAATTAGTCGGTTAGCACCGAACTTATTATTAATATTTCCCCAATGTGTTAAAAGTTGAATATCTTTTCGTTTAGCTACATTTTCTAGAGTCTTTCCAAATACGCTATTGTTCATCAACTTATAAAAGTCTTTATCAAATTTACCATTTAAATCAAATTTAATTTTAAAAAAATTTCAAAAAAAAAACATTTAAAAAAAATTTAAAAAAAAAATTAAAAAAATTTAAAAAAAAAATTTTAAAAAAAAAATTGAAAAAAAAAATTTAAAAAAAAAATTTAAAAAAAAAATTTAAAAAAAAAATTAAATAAAAAAATTTTAATTAAAAAAATTTCAATAAAAAACAAACTGAAACAATTTTTTTTACAAATGTTTTTTTTTAAATTTTTTTAAAATTAAATTTGATTTAAATGTTTCAATGGTTCTGAAACTGGATATTCATTTACAAATTTAATTTAATGGCTGACACTTGCTCATTTTGGAGTCCTAAATATATTAACTTTAGACTACATTAAGGAGAATTTAAAATTTTAAATGGGATTTTTGAGATCAATTAAACTCAAGTAAGTAAAAGAAGAAATGGGATGTTTTTCAATTCAAAGGTATGGTTTGAAGTTTCTCAGAAAAAATGGTTCAGATACTGAATTTTCATTTGTAAATTCCATACCATTTAACAACTACATACTTTAGTTTTTGTTTACTGTCTACAACAACTATCCATTTGTTAGAAAGGGAAAGTGCAAATACTTTAAGGGATTCATATGATAAATGTGGGAAACGTATGATTAATCTAGTATTTATGAACTTATTGCACAGAACAAAGCGATATATTTCTTTCACTAAACATATCGTCGCCTTAATAATGAAATAACGTATGCCATATATACGTTGTTATTATATAATGGGTGCGCTGCATTCCCCATAAGGATGTCTATAGAGTGGCATTTTAACATTTTCCAATTATTTTATAACTGGGGGTGAAAATTAATATATTGATAATGAACGTACATGCAAATTTGAATTTGGTTAAATATTGAAACAGCGTAAATGCATGTACGATATTTCAATTCCTACAGAATAATAACTTGGGTAAAATCATTGTCGTATATATTACATACATTACGATCGCCACACGAAATGGTAAATCTAAAATATTGTATAAGCATCATTCATGACTGCATGATAGACCGGTTCATATAAATAAAAAATTTTAAGCATATCATGCTTTAGTTCAATTATAATTTATTTTAGGTTTAATCGTACTTCCATGCAAAATGAAATAACGTATATGAAATATGAAATAACGTATAAGGTACCTGAATGACTTTTCACCTCTTTTTAGGTAGAAAAGCCAGCAGGTACCAATGTGAAATTTTAATATGTTGTGGGGAAATTAGTCAAGATTAATTGGTAGAAATTTTTTTTCCAATATCTTTATTCATTCAATAGTGCTGCCGAGTTTACGAAAATCAGAAAATCGAAAAATCTTTAAACTCAATTATCTCGAAACTACACTTTTGCGAATACGTTGTTTCATTATTAAAGCGACGATATCAAAATTGATGAAGATAAAAAAATTAAACTCAGATTTATTGATTCTTTCAAATTTATGGCCTCAAGTATTGATAAATTAGCAACCAATCTTACAGATGATCAATTTAAAGAGGTAAAGAGAGCTTTTCCAGTTTTAAATGAGTTTAAAACGAAAGATATTTTTCCTTATGATTATCTTGATAGTCTCGAGAAGTTTAATGAAACTAGTTTACCACCACCATCTAGTTTTTTCAATAAGCTTAATAATACTGATATAACAAGCGAACAATTCATCCGTGCAAAAACTGTTTGGAATACTTTTAAATTAGCAGATATTTTTGAAAACTTTAGAAACTTTTGTTTGAATACATATGATCTTGACCCTGCACACTATTTCACAGCTCCAGGTCTAAGCTGGGATGCTATGTTGAAGTTTACAAAAGTGAAATTGGATTTGTTGACAGATATTGATATGATAAATTTTATCAACAGTAGGGTTCGAGGCGGATTAGCTCAATGCTCAAAGCGTTATGCAAGAGCCAATCATATATATATATAAAAACATATAATGAATTGTTAGATTCAAGATTTATTATTTACTTAGATGCTAATAATCTTTATGGTTGGGCAATGAGTCAACATCTTCCAGTTTCGAATTTTAAATGGCTAAGTTCTAATGAAATTCAAAATTTTGATATTCTGCAAATAAATGACACGGACGATATTGGTTATATAAAGGAACTATGTAATTCATCAAAAAAATTTAAAACAATGTTTAGCAGAAGGTTTGCTATTAACCAAAACATATAGAATACTCAAATTTAATCAAACACCTTGGCTTAAACCGTATATCGATCTAAACACAAATCTTCGATCTCAAGCTCAAAATGCATTTGATAAAGACATTTATAAGTTGATGAACAATAGCGTATTTGGAAAGACTCTAGAAAATGTAGCTAAACGAAAAGATATTCAACTTTTAACACATTGGGGAAATATTAATAATAAGTTCGGTGCTAACCGACTAATTAGTAAACCGAATTTTCATTCATCTTCGGTTTTTAAAGAAGATCTTGTAGTAATTAAGATGAATCGACTATCGATATTGTACAACAAACCAATTTATGTAGGATTTAGCGTTTTAGAAATTTCAAAAACACTGATGTATGACTTCCATTACAACTATATTAAATCTAAGTATAAAGACAACGCTGCTTTATTGTATACAGATACTGACTCGTTAATATATGAGATTAAAACAAATGACTTTTTTGAAGACATAAAAAACGATATAGATGAAAAATTTCATCTAAAAAAATTAGATGACTTTATGTTTACAACAAAAAACAAATAACAATTAATAATTAAAAATAATTCACACATGGTCCAAACATAACAACAACATCAGAAGAAAATTAAATAATACAACATTTTATTACGATTGTTGCATAATCTCTTTCATTGACTTCGTTGTAGTATTCAGTTCATCTATGGCAAACAATAAAAAATCTACATTCTACACTTTACGATATTTCATCACAAATATTGTATAATAACACTACGAAAATTTTTTGATGATGTCAGACATCTAATTAATAATTATCGTTATCTTCTTTCCATGACGTCATGAATGTTGCCAAACGTATACTATTTTTACTCCATCGTGTGAGATCACACAAAAACTAGCAATAAAATCTCATTAGCATACAAAAAGGCAAACACAGTAATACAACAATAACAATCTATATTGTGCAATAGCGATAGTTATTGAGCACGACCAGTGTAAATAACTTCGTCTATTACTATACAATAAGATTGGTAACCTTGAAATTCAATCGTTATTTAAAAATCGTAGGATGATTTCTGTTCAATAATTTTTTGCATGTAGCCTAATTTTGCTAATACATTTTCATTAAAATTTACCCCAAGTCTCTAGGTCAAGCCATTCGCAAGATACCATAAATCCAGAACAAAAATGTCCAAAATTACTTAAATTTGAAACATTTCCATTTAAATTAAAATAGTTTTTTGGTTTAAGCCAATTTTTAATTATATTTTATTTCGTTGTTACCCGACAATTGTTTCGGTTTTATTTTAAAACCATTTTCAAGGGTATTATTCAGACAAAAAATTCTTATACAAAAAAAAAACTAGTAATAATTAGGCAAAATATTGACATAAATTACATAATTACATAACCAATTATAGCTAGTAGTTGTAGCTATATAATCCAATAATTTATTCCAATTCCAATTCCAAATAGCTTGTCATTCGCGCTATATACATTTTAAATTGTGTAAAACAATGATAGCTAGTCATTCACGCTATCTAAATTTCAACCATATTCTGCTCTGAATTAATCATGTGTATATATTAAGCTTGCCAGATTTTTTTTGGAGGTATTCCGGGCCGGAAAATCCGGGCGGTTTTTTTATAAATCCGGGCAAAATCCGGGCGACAAGTGTCAAAATTTCCATTTGAAAAGCCGGGCGAAATCCGGGCGAAATACAAAATTTTTAAAAATCGCACAGAAAAGAAGTAAACAAAAAGACTATATTTTTTCATAAATAACCTTTGAAAACTCTTTATTGCTTTGAAATGTTGAAATATATTTTGTTAATAATATTTTTAATTTTGTTTATTACAGAAAGAGTTCTATGCTTAAATTGTCAACATTGTATTCAATCAATCTCCATCGAAGTCGATGACTATCCACTCTCTTGAGTACCAAACAAACTATCAGCTCTCATTTTGTATTTTTCTCTTCCAGCAACTTTTTGGAGAAAACCAGCATCTTCTTTTATTTTTGTATAAAACTCTGGACATGTCTCCTTCCAGTTGAATTTTACCATCAATTGTGCCCTAACGTTTTCCAGTGTCAATTTGCCTTTTTCTTTTGTCCAAATGTCATTGATGTGAGAAAATACGCGCTCAGTTGTCGTATTGGCCGCTGATATAACTAAACCAAACTCCACGATTTGCAGCAAACGATTGAATGAACGAGAGCTCAATATATAAATTATAAAACGTTGAAATGATGTCAATTGTTTATATATTTTCATATGAAACATTGAAAATAACACGATTTAACATGTGAAACATATTTGAATAAGAAAGATACAGATTATTGAAATTTTGACTATAAAACGAATTAATATTATATATATATTTTTTTTTCAATGAACAAATGTTAGAAAAATCCGGGCGATTTCCGGTTTTTGTTTAGAAATCCGGGCGTCCGGACCGGGCGATTTTTCAGCCAAGTTTTACCAAAAAAAGCCGGGCGAGTCCGGCTTTAGCCGGGCGATCTGGCAAGCTTAGTATATATACATATATTCAAAAACAATTTGAATTATAATCCCACATTAATTCAACTTAATAACTTCAAATAAAATTCTTTAAATCATTTGTCAATATTTTGCCTAATTATTACTAGTTTTTTTTTTGTATAAGAATTTTTTGTCTGAATAATACCCTTGAAAATGGTTTTAAAATAAAACCGAAACAATTGTCGGGTAACAACGAAATAAAATATAATTAAAAATTGGCTTAAACCAAAAAACTATTTTAATTTAAATAATTCACAAGCCAAATATATATCATACATTTCCATTTAATTTAAAGAGACCAAACTAACGGGAAATGAATAAAACAAACAAACAAAAATGCAGAGACGAATTGAAAACTAAAATTATTTCATGATCATTCTTCTTTTTTGCGTTTTTCTCTATTCTATTTCATATTGAAATAGAAAAATCATGTTAATTACTTTAGCTAGATTTTTCAGTAAAATGAAAACAATGTATATGATTTCATTGATATCTTTTTGGATTATTATGTTCTATTTATTTGAAAAACTAAATATTCGGGCTTATATCCATCCGTATGTAAACGTATGTACAATTGAGATTTAAGAATCAGATATTATGTATGAAATTTATTTCAATAATAAACAATTTATCAACAGAATAAGAATCTTAAAAACAACACAAAATAATCTAAACAAACAAATATTTCAGCTATCGCAATACGGATTAACTCAATTTAGCAGTAATTGAATTTTGGTCCTATAAACTAAAATCTAAATGTAATTTTACAAAACAACTAACTAGTTTTCTCGTTCAATGACTTTTACTTTAAATTTGCAGTAAGAAAAATAAAACTCGGTAATAATTAATTAACATCCCATTTATATGCAGTCCAGGCCTGTAAATTATTTTGTTCCCATGATATTAGCACCAACAAGTTTCAACTTATCCTAATTTAAAGAGACACAATTAACGGTACCTAATGCGATTGTATAAGATATGTTTTGGTATGATAAGAATAGAGTGACAATAAATAATTTTTCATATTGCAAATGAATTCTTTGCTATGCAAAAAAAAACTTATTTTAGCTTAATGGTTACTCTCTATTTTATTTTTATTCAATACAAGGATATTGGAGTTTAGTTATGGGGATTTGAAATAGACAATAGGTAATAGTGTTGATTACTTTCGAAAGACTAGGATACAACACTACTTCATAATTGTTTGTATGTATGTAAATAGAAACCTGAAAATACATTTAGATAATATTTAAATGATCTATGATTGAAAATGATGTAGTGTGTGACTTTTACTTTCTATACTTTTACTTTCTATATAGTTTGCGATTGCGAAACCAAATTAAAGTCTTTTGTGCTGTGCTAAGATAAATAAAAACAAATTGTAGTGCTTAATTAAAAGTTTTGAAACTTGATTGTTTTTAAATATTTAATTACCAAAATTTAATAATATTTTAATTTAATTACCAAAATTTAATAATATTTTAATTTAATTAGCTTAATAATATTAATAAAAGTGAATTCGATAGTGAATTGGTGATTTTGTGTGGTTTTAAATATTGCTTTTAGGAGTTGGATTTAACCGCTAAAAGTTTGAAATTTTTATTCTATTATATTATTAAAATATTGAGTGAATTATCATGAAAAAAATAGTGAAATAAAACGGAAAAAACACTTTAAAAAGTAAAAAATTGCACGACCATAATATTATGCACAAAACTTATAAGCAGCTTGCTTGGTAATTAAAAATTAATTAAATCAAAACAAATCTTTTGATCCAAATAGTCAAAAACATTATAACATATATTGAATTTGAAACATTTGTTTTAATAAACAAAACCTGAATAATTCTCTTTTAATAAAAAATCAACTAAGTTTGTATTGAAAAATAAATAATTTAAGAAACATAATAAATATAAATATCAATGCAAAAAAATAATATATGAATAAACGTTAAAAAATTATATTTAACTATTCATTTCATTTCTTCACAAATAACTGAAATCAATTGGTTCACGACCGAATTTATTAATCTCAATCATTACTTTATCCCATAAACTGTTTTATGAATATATGTTTATGAATTAAATTAATAATAAAACAAAACAAAAAATGATTTTCTCTTCACATCTAATTGTTTAACCCATAATTAATTTAAATTTAACTGGGCCCTATATTTGTCACGCTAATGTCTACTTCTAAATAGTATGAATTTTTGTTATATCTGGTCGTCGCGGGCATGTTTTTTTCTCTCTGAACTATGTTTGAAAAAATTGTCTTAGAAAATGTTAGTGTTGACGGCTTTAAGCATCGTATTTATTCTGTCTAATTTCTCTAATTCTTCATAGTTGAGAGAGATAAAAGCATACCCGCGACGACCAGATATAACAAAAATTCATACTATTTAGAAGTAGACATTAGCGTGACAAATATAGGGCCCAGTTAAATTTAAATTAATTAAGGGTTAAACAATTAGATGTGAAGAGAAAATCATTTTTTGTTTTGTTTTATTATTAATTTAATTCATAAACATATATTCATAAAACAGTTTATGGGATAAAGTAATGATTGAGATTAATAAATTCGGTCGTGAACCAATTGATTTCAGTTATTTGTGAAGAAATGAAATGAATAGTTAAATATAATTTTTTAACGTTTATTCATATATTATTTTTTTGCATTGATATTTATATTTATTATGTTTCTTAAATTATTTATTTTTCAATACAAACTTAGTTGATTTTTTATTAAAAGAGAATTATTCAGGTTTTGTTTATTAAAACAAATGTTTCAAATTCAATATATGTTATAATGTTTTTGACTATTTGGATCAAAAGATTTGTTTTGATTTAATTAATTTTTAATTACCAAGCAAGCTGCTTATAAGTTTTGTGCATAATATTATTATATTTCATATTTCATCATGAATATTATATGGCTAGATAAATAACTAAACTCATACATTGTAGTATTCTGATTATCTGGTGATTATTTTCTTTTACTCAATTTTTATGACGTCACACATTAATAAATATAGAACACAAGTCAAACATGCATGAAACAGTAAAAACAACAAAACCTACTTTTATTTCAATGTTATATTCTTGATTTTATATAATCGAAATCAGAAAAACACATACATCATTCTGAATTTCAAATTCCTAATATCAGTAGAATTTCTTTATTGAAATATTTGTATTAACATGTTTCATCTTGTCTTGTAATATCTTTTATACTACTTTTCTTAAATCTTTTTCTTGATATATGATGTCATAAATAATTAGACATCGTAGTATTCAGATTATCTCTACCCAATAATTACAAATAAAAAACTTACAAACAATAAAATTGGTGAGTTAACCTAAGAACTGTAAGCAATTATTTTATATCTTATTTTAAAATGATTGTTTTGTGATGTCATCAACCACGTCATTCATGTTGTTGATATCGATTAGGTCAAACTCATGCATCAAAAAACAAAAAAATTAGATAACTTTATGTTTACAACAAAAACAAATAACAATTAATAATTAAAAATATTTCACACATGGTCCAAACATAACAATAACATCAAAAGAAAATTAAATAATACAACATTTTATTACGATTTTTGCGTAATATCATTCATTAACTTTATTGTAGTATTCAGTTTATCTATGGCAAACAATAAAAAATCTACATTCTACACTCTACGATATTTCATCACAAATATTGTATAATTACCTATATCGTAGTATTCGGATTGTCTGCTGATGTCATGCATGTCTGAAGTAATACAACATTGGAGTGCAAGTAATAATTATCGCATTCTCTTTTAAAACTTTTTGATGACGTCAGACATCTAATTAATAATTATCATTATCTTCTTTCCAAGACGTCATGAATGTTGCCAAACGTATACTATTTTTCCTCCATCGTGTGAGATCACACAAAACTAGCAAAAAAAATTTCATTAGCATACAAAAAGGCAAACACAGTAATACAACACTAACAATCTATATATTATTATATTTCATATTTCATCATGAATATTATATGGTTAGATAAATAACTAAACTCATACATTGTAGTATTCTGATTATCTGGTGATTATTTTCTTTTACTCAATTTTTATGACGTCACACATTAATAAATATAGAACACAAGTCAAACATGCATGAAACAGTAAAAACAACAAAACCTACTTTTATTTCAATGTTATATTCTTGATTTTATATAATCGAAATCAGAAAAACACATACATCATTCTGAATTTCAAATTCCTAATATCAGTAGAATTTCTTTATTGAAATATTTGTATTAACATGTTTCATCTTGTCTTGTAATATCTTTTATACTACTTTTCTTAAATCTTTTTCTTGATATATGATGTCATAAATAATTAGACATCGTAGTATTCAGATTATCTCTACCCAATAATTACAAATAAAAAACTTACAAACAATAAAATTGGTGAGTTAACCTAAGAACTGTAAGCAATTATTTTATATCTTATTTTAAAATGATTGTTTTGTGATGTCATCAACCACGTCATTCATGTTGTTGATATCGATTAGGTCAAACTCATGCATCAAAAAACAAAAAAATTAGATAACTTTATGTTTACAACAAAAACAAATAACAATTAATAATTAAAAATATTTCACACATGGTCCAAACATAACAATAACATCAAAAGAAAATTAAATAATACAACATTTTATTACGATTTTTGCGTAATATCATTCATTAACTTTATTGTAGTATTCAGTTTATCTATGGCAAACAATAAAAAATCTACATTCTACACTCTACGATATTTCATCACAAATATTGTATAATTACCTATATCGTAGTATTCGGATTGTCTGCTGATGTCATGCATGTCTGAAGTAATACAACATTGGAGTGCAAGTAATAATTATCGCATTCTCTTTTAAAACTTTTTGATGACGTCAGACATCTAATTAATAATTATCATTATCTTCTTTCCAAGAGGTCATGAATGTTGCCAAACGTATACTATTTTTCCTCCATCGTGTGAGATCACACAAAACTAGCAAAAAAAATTTCATTAGCATACAAAAAGGCAAACACAGTAATACAACACTAACAATCTATATATTATTATATTTCATATTTCATCATGAATATTATATGGTTAGATAAATAACTAAACTCATACATTGTAGTATTCTGATTATCTGGTGACGTCATACATGTCTAGAATACATCATAGTAGTGTAAGTAATAATTCACGCAATCTCTTTTAACACTCTTTGATGACGTCATGAATCTAATTATTAATTATCGTATTCTGTTTGCACGCTCTTTCGTGACGTCATAAATACGATTTTGGTCGACTTTTAGTTTCATACAAATTTTGTATGGAAAAACGGGCTTGAACTCTTATAGCTATACTACTTGCGTTAAATCAATTAAAAATAAAAAGTAGGGTCTGCGTTGGACCAGACGGTGGAAGTTATACTTCTTTGGCCATTCGCTCGCACACACGCACACAGACAGACAGATAGGATACATTAAAAAAAAATATTGCGACGCTGATGCATAGGCTGACTTCACCACAGCTCTGGAAACATAGTGTTCTGGATATATAATGAGCTAATATCCATAAAATACTTTAATTAAAAGCTAACCAATATTATGGACTTCGTAGTTCTAATAATAAAAATATTAAAGCAGGCAGTAGTATTCCAACAAACATAAATTCTGTTGTACGAAAAAAAGTAAAAAAAATTTTATCGGAAGTGACAAAGCGGAAGTTAGGATGCAGAACTGTTGTAAACTTTACTAAATGGGTATGTACCAAATTTCATCCAACTCGATTATTAGGTACAGAAGTTATTGAGCTTCCAAAATAACAGGTGCTTGGAGGACCCCCCACCACTTTGTTCACTATCGCTAAAAAAACTAATCAGTTCCTTGCCATACATATTTGCATCTTTTTGCAAAGTGTAATCAAAATTACTTAACGAACGAATGTTGTGTTTCCAACAAACATTGAAACAATAAACAGGTGTTCGGGAGGACCCCCACCACTTATCCCAATATTGTCCAAAAACTAGTCAATTCTTTGTCAATAAAGTCTTTATCTTTTTTCAAAGTGCCATTAAAATTGATTAATGAATGAAATCTGTATGCTCCCAACAAACTTTAAAAACCAAGTGTAAAAAGTCAGCAGTTGTATGGTAGATCCCCCGCCACTTTGATCAATGTGTCCCAAAAGATGATAATTATCTTCTTACACTAATTGAAATTTTTCCATAAGTTTTATCATAATAACTTCATTATTGTAGGCTGTAGTGTGCATAAAGATACTGAAAAAACTGCCAACAAGTAAAAAAAATTTTTTTTTACCGGAAGCAAAAAACCGGAAGTTGGGATGCAGAATTTTTGTAAATCATACTAAATGCTTATGTACAAAGTTTCATCCAATTCGCTCATCAGGTACAGATGTTATTGAGCTTTCAAAAAAACAGGTGCTCCAGGGACCCCCCACCACTTTGTTCACTTTCGCTCAAAAACTAATCAGTTCTTTGCCATACATGTATTATGTTATGGCCCTAATTCGAAGCCACGTAATGCTATCTGGACCTTTCTACGCACACCAAAATTACATTAATAAGCCGGAATAACTCTGGCACCCCCCCGACGAATTCAAATTTGGGAAATCTCTTACGTTTTACAAATTTAGCCTATCATACCAAAGGAAAAACAAATAATTAAGCAAAAATTAATAAAGTTAATGAAAATACCTTAAATTAACTGTTGATTGGTGGACACTTCCAGTATGATGTCCTATTTCCAAAGTTTAATTTCCAAAAATTCAGCAGCATGTGATTTTATTATACGAAATTGACACAATGTGCAGCCGTCAACACAACATGAGGATGGTTCAGAATTAAATCCAACAACAGGTATTCCATTTAACTTTAGCTTTACTAATTGATGTCCGATTAACAACATCTACCTCAACTCCAAATTCCAAAAAAACTTTTGGCAACTTTATTTTCAAAATTTTTAATTTAAATGATGTTGCAGAACACAAGTGTTTTGATAAATTTTTGTTGACATTGTTTTTCGAACATGTTATTACAGTGGGCGAATAAATATATCCTCTAAAAGTTCGATTTATTATATTTGTTATAACCATTTATTTCAATCTTTCAAATGTATATTGAAATTAAATGTAAAGGTTAAGAAAAATACTAAATCACTTAATTTGTTTTTTTTTTATTTTAAACATGGAATTAACAAAAAGGTGATTTTATTTTTAAAGTTACAACATGAAAACCTTTCTTCTTCAAAACCAAAAATCGAATTTACTTGTTTTTCTTTCAGATTTTTTTATGACATCCAAAAAATTAATGAATCAACAAAAAAAAAATGTGATTTTTCTTTTGACATCTTCTAA
The DNA here is from genome assembly GCA_963693315.1 of Diogma glabrata. Taxonomy (NCBI): domain Eukaryota; kingdom Metazoa; phylum Arthropoda; class Insecta; order Diptera; family Cylindrotomidae; genus Diogma; species Diogma glabrata. Next base: position 151,614,731 of record OY856188.1, on the reverse strand, counting down.
TGTCATCGTGTAATACTAAAGATTAAACAAAATTGAGTAACGACATCTGTTCGTTAGAATTGAAATAAAATTGGGTACGTTCGTTTGTTTTTATAATTGTTATTCGAAGTTGAACTGACCGTTGGAAAATTTGAAATTATTATTAATGTAAAAATGAACCGAAACTATGGAAATAAACTTTTATTGAATTAGAAAAAGAAGATGAATTGGTTTTATTATTGTTTAGGCGAATATAACGGACGTTACACCATGAATTCAAGGTAAAACCCAAGATATTTACCCTTGAATTCACAAAAACGTCGTCACCCCCTCTACGTCAGAAACCATCGAACTACTTCCCACAACTAATCTATATCTGGGATTGAGTTATCAATGGTAACCAACGTCAGGGTCGATGATCAATCTCAACACTCATGAAGGTCCTAGGAACTATCAGTGAGCGCTGAAACAGACCATCCATCCATCTAACGTCAGCACCAGTGAACCCTCGATACAACCAGTAAAATATGACACTGAAGATGTGAACCCCAGAGACGACAACCAGGCAAAGGAACTACCCTACCTAACGAAAAGACACCATTCCCTGATGTCTTTCGCGTGATGTACTCCAAGATTTTTACCGCTCATATCTATGCACTCATAAAGTACATTTCCAATCTTAGTCTTAATCATTGCAGGTAAGAACTTTGGAGCCAATTTTGCCGAGAATTTTTTGGTAGCGTCACTCAAATGATGTTGCCGTACAAACACACGTTGTTGTGGTTGAAAAGTCCGTAGTTTAGCTCGCAGGTTGTACTGATGTTGCGATTTCTTGAAAGCTGCTTTTAAATTTTCCTGAACCCGGTTCCTGAGCAGAGTCAAATGATCAGAGCGTTCTAATTCCTCTCCAGCATCTTCACTAAGCTTGTGTAGTGATCTCAACAATTGGTAAGTATTTCCATCCGATATTGGATGTTGACCAAATAATAAATAGTACGGTGAGTACTTGGTAGCTGAATGTAATGCAGCCCGCAGTGCATATGCGATTTCACCAATTTGTGAATCCCACTTGGTATGTTGACCTTTTATGAACGCTCGAATTGCTGCTAGGACTGACCTATTGACCCGCTCTGACGCGTTGCTTTGAGGACTATAAACACCGGTCCTAATGTGTTTAATGCCGAAATCTGACAAAAGACTCTGAAAGTTCCTACTAGTGAACTGTTTACCATTGTCACTGTGTAGAAACTCTGGTACCCCATATGTAAGAAACACTTCATTCCTTAGAAAAGCATTCACCTTCGGTGAAGTTGCGTTCCTAAGTGGTTTCAGTAGTACAAACTTCGTAGCATGATCCAGAACTATCAATAACACCGTATTCCCAAGTGTAGAACGAGGGTACGGTCCCAAAAAATCTATATAGACTCTCTGCCATGGACGTGCTGTTTCGAATTGATATTGCATCGGAGGACGCAATATCTGATTCGTGGCTTTTGTTTGTTTACATGTGTCGCAGGACACAACATAGTTGTGTACCTGCGACGCCATGCCCGGCCAATAATAAAGACGTCGAAGTAATTCTAAAGTCTTTTTAACACCTCCATGAGCAGCAGTACTATCATCATGATGTTTCTGGATCGTGTTGGAAGTCATCGGTTTTGGTACCCAGAGTTTCCACACAGGAACATCGTTGGGTATTGCATCAGGTCTTGGCTCAATACGTATGTATAGCTTATCATCCACGACTTTAACAGACGGAAAGTCCTTAGGAGATGACTGAACTTTGGCTATCATATCCGTATATTCGTTGTGCCGATAACCTTCATTGTCGATTTTGATGTCGTTAATGTGATGTGTTAATGCTTCCGTCAATTCCTCGTGTGTATCGTCATAAAGACGAGATAGAGCATCAGGGACTATATTTTGGGTACCTTTCTGGTGGACAATGGTAAAATCCATATGTTTGAGTTTTAGGCTCCACCTAGCCAGACGACCACTCAAGTCTTTCTGTGACATAAGCCACTTCAGACTTGAGTGATCAGTCACAATTGTGAATCGGTGACCTTCAACATAGCCCCTGAATTTCTTCACACTAAGAATTGCCGCAAGACATTCGAGCTCAGAAACTGAATAATTCCTTTGAGCTCTATTTAATTTCTTCGACATGAAGGCTATCGGACACTCTTGTCCGTCAGTATCAACCTGATACAACACACTACCTACCCCTGTCAGACTTGCATCGCATCTAATAAAGAACTCTTTATTATAGTCAGGGTTTACTAATACCGGTGCTGTAGTCAGCAATCGTTTTAAATTTTCGAAAGCAGCTTGCGCTTCCAATGTCCATTTCAATTTTCCCGAACTCTTCTTTAATAAATCTGTAATTGGTGATACCACGCTTGCATAACTTGGTATGAAACGTTGGTACCAACCAGCCATTCCCAATAGTCTACGTATTTGTTTCACTGTTGACGGAGCTGGATACTCAGCAACAGCTCTTACTTTGTCAGGGTCTGTTCGAAGACCATCTTCACCAACCAAAAATCCCAAGTATTTCACCTCTCTCAGAACAAATTTACTTTTTTTGAGGTTTATTGTTAACCCAGCCGCTCTTAACAATGAAGAGACTTTGGACAGCAATTCCATATGTTCCTGGAACGTGGAAGAGACTACCAATAGATCATCTAAATAAACAAAGACATTTTCGTGATATTGATGTGGTATCACTTTGTGCATTAGCCGACACATTGTCTGGGGAGCATTGCACAATCCGAAGGGCATAACCCGGAATTGATACAATGGACGACCAGGCACTGTGAAGGCTGTCTTGTCTCTAGATGCTTCTGCCAGAGGAATCTGCCAGAAAGCATCTTTGAGATCAATACTTGAAATGTACTTTGTGCTATTTAGACGACCTAGTAAGCCATCAATCAAGGGAAGTGGGTAAGCATCCTTTTTAGTTAGTGAATTGACACGACGGCTATCAATACATAATCTGTTTTTACCAGATTCTTTTTGTACCAAAACCACTGGCGAGCACCAAGAACTGTTAGACTCTTCGATCACGCCCATTTGAAGCATTCGGTCGAGTTCGGCATAAACCTTTAGTTGAACAGCCGGCGATGTGGGATAATGCCTCTGTTTAACAGGTGCATTATCACCAACATCGATGACATGTTCAACCAAAGAAGTCTTTCCGAGTTCAGACACTTCAAATGACGGGAAAGAATCCTTGATCATATCCAGTTCATGTTGCTGATCAGTGGTGAGGTTATGTGTATTTAAAGGTTGTAGCTCTGTACGAGTCAGTTCACTAACAAAAGAAGGAACAATACCGAATTTCTCCCAGAAATCTATGCCCAGGTAGAGCTCTTCTCGTAATCCAGGGACAATATGAACAAGCATTGGTTTAGTGGAGCCATTCACAGTTATTGGAATTTCAATGTAACCTAAAATTTTAGTTGCAGTACCATCTGCCGTACGAATACACGAAGTGTACTTACGGTAAGTTGTACCTGCTGATTCCAATAATTCCAAGGAATTTCTTCCAAGTATAGTGATTGACGCTCCACTATCCAATAATCCTGCGATATTTTTGTCCAAAATCCTTACTGTCAATCGCGGCCGAGGATCCTTTGTTTCTGAAAGGATAGATGAAATACAAGCTTTACGAAATAATTTCCTCATCCTCCAATATCTGATGTTACGTTCAAGACGTCTTAAATACGTTCGATGTAATGATGGGAAATTAAATGTATTCGATGATTTTATTCGGGTTTCATTGGTGGTTGCCGATCGTCCTGCGTTCCTACATCTCTCGTCGCTTTCTTCGGGCTGTTGTTCGGACTGTGTTGAATCCATCGTTTCAATATATCCATCTCGATCTAGTTTAACATCCACCTCATAATTATCCATATGCTGTAGCTCGCTAATTCTTAAGTTTGATGTTCTGGTCGGAACTGGTGTGGACCACAAACGTTCAAACTTCTGACATAAAGTCCGAAGTTCATCCATTGAATGTATTGTTGCTGCTAGTGTAGCATTTTTGAGTTCCACACTCAGTCCCTCCCGAGCAATCTCTAGCATTTCACGGTCAGCAAATGGACGTGCTAAGCGACGGTTTAACGAACCAATCTCCACCAGATACTCGTACACGCTCTCCTTTGACTTTACTTTGCGGTTCAGAAGAACTCGCAAGATCGCCTTATCATCAGTTAGTGTACCGAAGGTTTGTAGGAGTCCCTCCCTTAACACTGGGTAAGTCACCACCTCATATTCATGAGTTAAATTCAAATAGTATCTGTCGGCCGCTGCTTTCAGATACCGTGGTATGATAGACCTAAGGTCGTCCCATGACACACGGTCTCTTCTGGCAGCCGCCTCCACTCTATGAATAAACTCATGAATATCAGGAGAGTGACCATCCCCTGTGAAGGTTGGAACCCAATTTGAGTCATAACGACTCAAATTGTTCCCACGAACCCCTCGGTACTCCACTGGTGCTAACGCTGGAGCCGCGTCACGCCATACCTGAGGAGGTTGGTTGTATGGTGGTGGTGCTGTTAGTGGAGCTGGTGGATATATTGGCGGTAGTTGTACCTGTGGTACTGATGGATTATTTAATTGTGGTTGTACCAATGCTGGATTATTGTGTGTGTGTTCAGATGGGAGTGATGGACCCAATTGTGGTATTGCAAAGTCCTCGGCTCTCAAACCCGATTGCTGGAAATAAGCCGGTGGTGCCTGATCTGGCCGTCTCTGTTGTTGCTGGTTTGGACGATTCAGACTATGTATTGTTTCCGATATTGGCCGTACTGGGATCGGTGTGGATCTCTCATCTGGTTGAAAAGCAGGTGAAGCAGATGGAGCAGATGATACTCCTGGTTTACTCTGCATAATTGGACGTGTTGATAATGATCCTATTATACTCCAAGCGCGTGACAATTGTGAGATAGCGTAGGTGCGGGCTTCTTGCAAGTCATTGCGAGGACCCAACCTATTCATCCTACCCGTATAATGTAACACTCGATTCGCCAAACCATCCAAGAGGGTCTGATCAATCGCTGACTGAAGTCGTCGTACTTGATTTAAAATAAGTTGTGCTGCCTGCACCACCATTTGAGATTCCTCTATCAAATCTCTCGCATGAGACACTGTTATTGGAACTGACCTATGATCTCCATGGTTTCGCAGTTCCTCTGCCCAATCGCCCCCCCCCCGAAGTTCACACCCCGAACCAAACATTCGACCAGCAGTTCGCTGGGTTCCAGACCATAGAACGGATGGTCAACGTCTATTTGGTTTGACATTTTGATGGCAAAACCCGTAAAATTATTAACTCGCAAACGACAACAATGTAAAAACCAATTCCCCAAAAAAAATGTAGTTAGTACGATGGAAAAAAAATGAAAAACGCAGAAACGGAAAAAAACAACGAACGCCCAATTCAAAAAAACCCACAAAAAATATTGTAAAAACCAAATTTACTAAAAGAACGAACGAACTTATGGTTGTTCTCAATGTTGCTTCACCTTTCACAAAAATTCCTAAAATATTGTATATGTAAAATATAATTTATTTATTAAATTTCAGATATGCTGAAATTCAGAATGATAAGTACCTAAAATTATTTATTGACGATAGCACCCCTAGGGGAAAATATTTATTTATTTAAATTTAAAAATAAAAATATTTGAACAGAAAATGCTTATTTATTGGATGCACCGTCTTACCTTCAAAATATTTATTTATTTTTTTAAAAAAAATAAAAAATATTTATTTAAATCTTGAAGTACTCGCTTATTTAAAAAAATTATGTATTTACTTAAAAATTATTGATTCCTAAATTTAATTTATTTAATAAAAAATTTTTATTTATTTATTCTCAAAAATTTATTGTTTTGATTTAATTTATTTTTTTATTTAATATATAGATAAGAGATTCCCAAATTCAGATTCGTCTGAAGACAACATAAAAGTAAGTATGGCTACAATATCCATTTTATTTAGTAATTGAATTCCCGCGTTCGCGAGCCCACTCCAGCAATGCATGTGAGAACCGACTAGAAAAGCCCCTAACGACCAGATTCTACAGAACAGTATCTCCCCAACCTAACAAAAACAATCGCAACTGTCACGATTAGACCCTAGGCCCATTTCTACTGACCCAGCTGCGGTTGTTCTACCTAAAAATAAATTATCATTAAACTAATGCCAAAGTCGAAGAAAGCTCTCGAACACCAGACTTCAAATCCTAAACTCAATGAAAACTGTCTATTGCAAGCTAAATGTAAAAGTGGAAAAATTTTGAAGTTGTGTGAGGTGAAGCCTCGATCCTGATAAAAAAAATAGATTGGTTCTCCTCTTCATTTCGTTAAAGAAGCTTCTGTGCAGGGAATGGTACTACTGGTTTGCACCTAAGTACAAACACAGCAGTAGTCATTCCCTTATCACCAGAAAACTCCTTCTGAAATGAAGAGAAGAAACCAATGAACTTCGATCGCATGTCCATAATGGACAGAGGCGATCTAAGAACATAATTATGTTAAGGGGATAAGCCCCATGGATGGCTTGTTAGGCCTACCGCTGAGAAAAAGATTTAATTATTACACACTTGTAATCATTATACAACAACAAAAAAAAATTAACAACCAAAAAACATTCAGTTAATTCTAACTCCCCCCCTTTTACATCTACAAACGCTCAACTGCAGTGGAATGTACAATGTTTTCATCGCGAATTAAAAAGTAGTTCGAATCTACCACAACCAACACAAAATTTTTACCAATTATAACCTTTAGTGGTAAAGAAATTAAAATCATGTATGTATTACACGCAGGCCAATAGGCATCGTTAAAACGAGCATCAGATTCGAGATCTAATTATTTGCTACACACAAAAAGTTCAAATGGCTAAATAGTTTCATCGGTTTGGTTTCTCAATTTCATCTCACCAAGAGATAAAATACTTCGATATTGTAACATAATATCCTACTCGGACCACTACAACCGCTACCTATATACAAAAATATGAACAAATATGTACAATTATACAACAATTAACCTACTATATACAACTATTTACAATTAAAACTACAATAGTACCACCAAAAAAAGTTCATTAAAAAAAATGTGGACCCAAATCGGTTTTTTTTTCCCAAATACTAAAAATAAAAATTTTCAAAGATGCACACAATTCCTAGGGGCCTCTTGCGGTCCCAACCACCGTCGAGGGTTCTCTTCCCTGTGGTTGGACTCGAAGATAGCGTTCTCCTCAGCCAATGTCTCCGCATAAGCGTGCATGACTGAAGAGAGCTCCACCTCCTCGACCAACCACACCGCCTTCTGTTCCTTCCTCCTGCTCTTTTTTTCTCTCCACCTTCTCCTGTCCCTCCCCAGCCTCCTTAACCGATATCTCTCTCGCGCATCCATCACTTCATTCGCTATCTCCTTTATCAATTCATCAATCATCTCTTCACACTGCTCATTCATTATATCATTCATCCATTCCACAAACGTTGCCTTTCTCCTCTCATTCATCTCATTCACTCCCTCCACTCCATCCACCAAGTCATTCACTTCCTCAGCTACCACTTCTCCTACCAACTCCTCATTCACAATCTCACTTATTATTACATCCAACATCTCATCATACTGCTCATTTGCTATGTCATCCATCAATTCTAAATATATTTGATTCCTTTTCTCATTCAATTCTGCATTCATTTCTTCCTGTTCCCTCTCATTCACCACATTCATCACTTGTCTTATAATTTCTTTCATAACGTCATCCACCTCGTTCACACCCGGCTTGACCGCTGCCTGACCCAACTCTCCTGGCCCCGGCCGACGCTTGCTCCTAAACGAGCCATAATTCCTAATTGTGTGCATTTTTAAAAAAAAATTGAAACAAATTCCAAAAATTCAATCAACACAAAAACAAATGCAAAAGCGAAAACAGTTTTACACTTAAAAACCAAAACTGGCTTTATCAAAAAAAATATTCAACAATATTAAAAATGCAAAAAAAAACCTAAATCTGGTTTTACACATAAGCAAAATAATCAAACAGAAAAACCTTAACCTGGTTTTCCCGATTTAATATTATTTTGCGCCTAAAATTTTGTATATAACAATTATACTTAACAAGAAACTGGTTTTATTAACCCGAATTGATAATTTGCGCCTAAAATAGCTCCTGTCGACCAAAAATTACTACAAAGCCCCAAGGTCCCTGTTTCGGCGCCATGTATTATGTTATGGCCCTAATTCGAAGCCACGTAATGCTATCTGGACCTTTCTACGCACACCAAAATTACATTATTAAGCCGGAATAACTCTGGCACCCCCCCCCCCCCCTGACGAATTCAAATTTGGGAAGTCTCTTACGTTTTACAAATTTAGCCTATCATTCCAAAGGAAAAACAAATAATTAAGCAAAAATTAATAAAGTTAATGAAAATACCTTAAATTAACTGTTGATTGGTGGACACTTCCAGTATGATGTCCTATTTCCAAAGTTTAATTTCCAAAAATTCAGCAGCATGTGATTTTATTATACGAAATTGACACAATGTGCAGCCGTCAACACAACATGAGGATGGTTCAGAATTAAATCCAACAACAGGTATTCCATTTAACTTTAGCTTTACTAATTGATGTCCGATTAACAACATCTACCTCAACTCCAAATTCCAAAAAAACTTTTGGCAACTTTATTTTCAAAATTTTTAATTTAAATGATGTTGCAGAACACAAGTGTTTTGATAAATTTTTGTTGACATTGTTTTTCGAACGTTATTACAGTGGGCGAATAAATATATCCTCTAAAAGTTCGATTTATTATATTTGTTATAACCATTTATTTCAATCTTTCAAATGTATATTGAAATTAAATGTAAAGGTTAAGAAAAATACTAAATCACTTAATTTGTTTTTTTTTTATTTTAAACATGGAATTAACAAAAAGGTGATTTTATTTTTAAAGTTACAACATGAAAACCTTTCTTCTTCAAAACCAAAAATCGAATTTACTTGTTTTTCTTTCAGATTTATTTATGACATCCAAAAAATTAATGAATCAACAAAAAAAAATGTGATTTTTCTTTTGACATCTTCTAATGTCATCGTGTAATACTAAAGATTAAACAAAATTGAGTAACGACATCTGTTCGTTAGAATTGAAATAAAATTGGGTACGTTCGTTTGTTTTTATAATTGTTATTCGAAGTTGAACTGACCGATGGAAAATTTGAAATTATTATTAATGTAAAAATGAACCGAAACTATGGAAATAAACTTTTATTGAATTAGAAAAAGAAGATGAATTGGTTTTATTATTGTTTAGGCGAATATAACGGACGTTACACATGTTTGCATCTTTTTCCAAAGTGTCATCAAAATTCGTTCACGAACGAATGCTGTGTGCTCCCAACAAACATTGAAAAAAGTGTGACACATTAAACAGGTGTTCGGGAGGACCCCCACCACTTATTCCAATATTATCCAAAAACTAATCAGTTCTTTGTTACTTAAGTCTCCATCATTCGCCAAAGTGTCATTAAAATTGAATAATGAATGAAGTCTGTATGCTCCCAACAAACTTAAAAAACAAAGTGTGAAAAGTCAGCATTTGTATGGTAGACCCCCCACCACTTTGATCAATGTGTCCTAAAACATAATAATTATCTTTTCACACTAATTGGAACCCTATTCCATAAGTTTCATCATGATCACTTCATTATTGTAGGCTGTAGTGTGCATAAAGACACTGAAAAAACTTCAAAAAAGTACAAAAAAATTTTTTTTACCGGAATTGAAAAACCGGAAGTTGGGATGCAGAACTATTTTAAACCGTACTACATACTCATGTACCAAGTTTCATCCAATTCGCTTATCACGTACAGAAGTTATAGAGCTTTCAAAAAAACAGGTGCTCCAGGGACCCCCCACCACTTTGTTCACTATCGCTCAAAAACTAATCAGTTCTTTGCCATACATGTTTGCATCTTTTTCCAAAGTGTCATCAGAATTCGTTCACGAACGAATGCTGTGTGCTCCCAACAAACATTGAAAAAAGTGTGTGACACATTAAACAGGTGTTCGGGAGGACCCCCACCACTTATTCCAATACTATCCAAAAACTAATCAGTTCTTTGTTACTTAAGTCTCCATCATTTGCCAAAGTGTCATTAAAATTGAATAATGAATGAAGTCTGTATGCTCCCAACAAACTTAAAAAACAAAGTGTGAAAAGTCAGCATTTGTATGGTAGACCCCCTACCACTTTGATCAATGTGTCCCAAAACATGATAATAATCTTTTCACACTAATTGGAACCCTATTCCATAAGTTTCATCATAATCACTTCATTATTGTAGGCTGTAGTGTGCATAAAGACACTGAAAAAACTTCAAAAAGTACAAAAAAATTTTTTTTACCGGAAGGGAAAAACCGGAAGTTGGGATGCAGAACTATTTTAAACCGTACTACATACTCATGTACCAAGTTTCATCCAATTCGCTTATCAGGTACAGAAGTTATAGAGCTTTAAAAAAAACAGGTGCTCCAGGGACCCCCCACCACTTTGTTCACTATCGCTCAAAAACTAATCAGTTCTTTGTCATACATGTTTGCATCTTTTTCCAAAGTGTCATCAAAATTCATTCACGAATGAATGTTTTATGCTCCCAACAAACATAAAAACTTTGTGGAAAAAAACCACCTGTTGTATGGTGGACTCCCCAACCCTTTATCCAATGTGCTCCAAAAGCTGATAAAATCTTTTTCATGTTATTTAAAAGCTTTTCGCAACGTTTCATGAAAATCGATCGGTAATTGTAGGCTACAGTAGGGATGAATGAGGCACGAATGAATGTTTTATGCTCCCAACAAACATAAAAACTTTGTGGAAAAAAACCACCTGTTGTATGGTGGACTCCCCAACCCTTTATCCAATGTGCTCCAAAAGCTGATAAAATCTTTTTCATGTTATTTAAAAGCTTTTCGCAACGTTTCATGAAAATCGATCGGTAATTGTAGGCTACAGTAGGGATAAACACCTGAAAAAAAAACTTTTTAACCGGAAGTGACAAACCGGAAGTTGGTATGCAGAAATATTGGAAACAGTATTAAAACCTTATATACTAAATTTCAATAAGATCATAGCTCGAGATCAGAAGTTATTCAAGATTTAAGCTTAGAGGTGTTCGGGAGACCCCCCGCCATTTTGTCCAAATTTAAAATGAATCCAGATCTTCTATTTTCAAGTGAACCTGTATCATTTGCCAAAGTTTCATCAAGATCCTATGCAGAAAACTCAACCACCCACCAACCCACCCACCCACCCACCCACACACAGACGTACACCAAAATTTTTATTGGCTATTTGGATAGAGGATGGTCCAAAACAAAAGAAAAAACAAAATTTGGGGTATGTAAGATTTTTTTTTTTCACGATAGATTGCATTACTTCACACAATTTAAAATTGTGATAAAAAAAAACCAAAATATTATTCAAAAAAAAAAAAATAAAAATAAAACATTATTCAAAAAAAAAATATTATTCAAAAAAAAAATATAATACAAAAAAAAAAAAAAACATTGAAAAAAAAAACATATTATTCAAAAAATAAATAAAAAAAAAATATTATTCAAAAAAAAATTATTATTCAAAAAGTATAAGAACGTATAATCGTCGATTTTTCTTAGTTTTCTTAGTCAAAAAAATAAAAAAAAAATATTATCCAAAAAGAAAAAAAATTATTATTCAAAAAAAAATATTATTCAAAAAACTAATAATTATTAATTACTAGAAGGTACCCACACGGCGTTGCCCGTGCTTCCCAGATAAAGTGGTTGAAAACTGTTTTTACTTCACCACAATTTTAAATTGTGTGAAGTAATGCAATCTATCGTGAAAAAAAAAAATCTTACATACCCCAAATTTTGTTTTTTCTTTTGTTTTGGACCATCCTCTATCCAAATAGCCAATAAAAATTTTGGTGTACGTCTGTGTGTGGGTGGGTGGGTGGGTGGGTGGGTGAGTTTTCTGCATAGGATCTTGATGAAACTTTGGCAAATGATACAGGTTCTCTTGAAAATAGAAGATCTGGATTCATTTTAAATTTGGACAAAATGGCGGGGGGTCTCCCGAACACCTCTAAGTTTAAATCTTGAATAACTTCTGATCCCGAGCTATGATATTATTGAAACTTAGTATATAAGGTTTTAATACTGTTTCCAATATTTCTGCATACCAACTTCCGGTTTGTCACTTCCGGTTAAAAAGTTTTTTTTTCAGGTGTTTATCCCTACTCTAGCCTACAATTACCGATCGATTTTCATGAAACGTTGCGAAAAGCTTTTAAATAACATGAAAAAGATTTTATCAGCTTTTGGAGCACATTGGATAAAGGGTTGGGGAGTCCACCATACAACAGGTGGTTTTTTTCCACAAAGTTTTTATGTTTGTTGGGAGCATAAAACATTCATTCGTGAATGAATTTTGATGACACTTTGGAAAAAGATGCAAACATGTATGACAAAGAACTGATTAGTTTTTGAGCGATAGTGAACAAAGTGGTGGGGGGTCCCTGGAGCAACTTCTGTACCTGATAAGCGAATTGGATGAAACTTGGTACATGAGTATGTAGTACGGTTTAAAATAGTTCTGCATCCCAACTTCCGGTTTTTCACTTCCGGTAAAAAAAAATTTTTTGTACTTTTTTGAAGTTTTTTCAGTGTCTTTATGCACACTACAGCCTACAATAATGAAGTGATTATGATGAAACTTATGGAATAGGGTTCCAATTAGTGTAAGAAGATAATTATCATCTTTTGGGACACATTGATCAAAGTGGTGGGGGGTCTACCATACAAATGCTGACTTTTCACACTTTGTTTTTTAAGTTGGTTGGGAGCATACAGACTTCATTCATTATTCAATTTTAATGACACTTTGGCAAATGATGGAGACTTAAGTAACAAAGAACTGATTAGTTTTTGGATAATATTGGAATAAGTGGTGGGGGTCCTCCCGAACACCTGTTTAATGTGTCACACTTTTTTCAATGTTTGTTGGGAGCACACAGCATTCGTTCGTGAACGAATTTTGATGATACTTTGGAAAAAGATGCAAACATGTATGGCAAAGAACTGATTAGTTTTTGAGCGATAGTGAACAAAGTGGTGGGGGGTCCCTGGAGCACCTGTTTTTTTGAAAGCTCTATAGCTTCTGTACGTGATAAGCGAATTGGATGAAACTTGGTACATGAGTATGTAGTACGGTTTAAAATAGTTCTGCATCCCAACTTCCGGTTTTTCACTTCCGGTAAAAAAAATTTTTTTGTACTTTTTTGAAGTTTTTTCAGTGTCTTTATGCACACTACAGCCTACAACAATGAAGTGATTATGATGAAACTTATGGAATAGGGTTCCAATTAGTGTGAAAAGATAATTATTATGTTTTAGGACACATTGATCAAAGTGGTGGGGGGTCTACCATACAAATGCTGACTTCACACTTTGTTTTTTAACTTTGTTGGGAGCATACAGACTTCATTCATTATTCAATTTTAATGACACTTTGGCAAATGATGGAGACTTAAGTAACAAAGGACTGATTAGTTTTTGGATAATATTGGAATAAGTGGTGGGGGTCCTTCCGAACACCTGTTTAATGTTGCACACTTTTTTCAATGTTTGTTGCGAGCACACAGCATTCGTTCGTGAACGAATTTTGATGACACTTTGGAAAAAGATGCAAACATGTATGGCAAAGAACTGATTAGTTTTTGAGCGATAGTGAACAAAGTGGTGGGGGTTCCCTGGAGCACCTGTTTTTTTGAAAGCTCTATAACTTCTGTACGTGATAAGCGAATTGGATGAAACTTGGTACATGAGTATGTAGTACGGTTTAAAATAGTTCTGCATCCCAACTTCCGGTTTTTCACTTCCGGTAAAAAAAATTTTTTTGTACTTTTTTGAAGTTTTTTCAGTGTCTTTATGCACACTACAGCCTACAACAATGAAGTGATTATGATGAAACTTATGGAATATGGTTCCAATTAGTGTGAAAAGATAATTATTATGTTTTAGGACACATTGATCAAAGTGGTGGGGGGTCTACCATACAAATGCTGACTTTTCACACTTTGTTTTTTAAGTTTGTTGGGAGCATACAGACTTCGTTCCTTAATTTATTTTAATGACACTTTGGCAAATGATGGAGACTTAAGTAACAAAGAACTGATTAGTTTTTGGATAATATTGGAATAAGTGGTACGGGGTCTCCCTAACACTTGTTTACTGTGTCAGCATTTTTCAATGTTTGTTGGGAGCACACAGCATTCGTTCGTGAACGAATTTTGATGACACTTTGGAAAAAGATGCAAACATGTATGGCAAAGAACTGATTAGTTTTTGAGCGATGGTGAACAAAGTGGTGTGGGGTCCCTCGAGCACCTGTTTTTTTGAAAGCTCTATAACTTCTGTACCTGATAAGCGAATTGGATGAAACTTGTTACATGAGTATGTAGTACGGTTTAAAATAGTTCTGCATCCCAACTTCTGGTTTTTTGCTTTCAGTAAAAAATTTCTTTTTGTACTTTTTTGAAGTTTTTTCAGTGTCTTTATGCACACTACAGCCTACAATAATGAAGTGATTATAATGAAACTTATGGAATAGGGTTCCAATTAGTGTAAGAAGATAATTATCATCTTTTGGGACACATTGATCAAAGTGACGGGGGGTCTACCATACAACTGCTGACTTTTCACACTTTGTTTTTAAAGTTTGTTGGGAGCATACAGACTTCATTCATTAATCAATTCTAATGACACTTTGGAAAAAGATGGAAACTTAAATGACAAGGAACTGATTAGTTTTTGGACAGTATTGGGATAAGTGGTGGGGGTCTCCCGAACACTTGTTTACTGTGTCAGCATTTTTTCAATGTTTGTTGGGAGCACACAGCATTCGTTCGTGAACCAATTTTGATGACACTTTGGAAAAAATGGCAAACATGTATGGCAAAGAACTGATTAGTTTTTGAGCGATAGTGAACAAAGTGGTGGGGGGTGTCCCATACACCTGTTTTTTTTAAAGCTCAAAAACATCTGTACCTGATAATCGAATTGGATGAAACTTTGTACATAAGCATTTAGTATGATTTACAAAAATTCTGCATCCCAACTTCCGGTTTTTTGCTTCCGGTAAAAAAAATTTTTTTTACTTGTTGGCAGTTTTTTCAGTATCTTTATGCACACTACAGCCTACAATAATGAAGTGATTATGATAAAACTTATGGAAAAATTTCAATTAGTGTAAGAAGATAATTATCATCTTTTGGGACACATTGGTTTTTAAAGTTTGTTGGGAGCATACAGATTTCATTCATTAATCAATTTTAATGGCACTTTGAAAAAAGATAAAGACTTTATTGACAAGGAATTGACTAGTTTTTGGACAATATTGGGATAAGTGGTGGGGTCCTCCCGAACACCTGTTTATTGTTTCAATGTTTGTTGGAAACATACAACATTCGTTCGTTAAGTAATTTTGATTACACTTTGCAAAAAGATGCAAATATGTATGGCAAGGAACTGATTAGTTTTTTTAGCGATAGTGAACAAAGTGGTAGGAGGTCCTCCAAGCACCTGTTATTTTGGAAGCTCAATAATTTCTGTACCTAATAATCGAGTTGGATGAAATTTGGTACATACCCATTTAGTAAAGTTTACAACAGTTCTGCATCCTAACTTCCGCTTTGTCACTTCCGATAAAATTTTTTTTACTTTTTTTCGTACAACAGAATTTATGTTTGTTGGAATACTACTGCCTGCTTTAATATTTTTATTATTAGAACTACGAAGTCCATAATATTGGTTAGCTTTTAATTAAAGTATTTTATGGATATTAGCTCATTATATATCCAGAACACTATGTTTCCAGAGCTGTGGTGAAGTCAGCCTATGCATCAGCGTCGCAATATTTTTTGAGTAAATTCTCCTATATTTTATTTAATGTCATTTAATTTAAGTTATTTTATTAGTAATATGTGTATAAAAATTTGAAAAAAATGTAATACACCTATCCCCCGTTTTACACGGTAGATACGTTCCTGATAAAAACGTGTTAATCGAAAATATAAATTTTGTATGGAAAACCGTGTTAAACGAAAAACGTGGGTTTTTGGTCATTTTTTGGGCGACAAACAGATTCGGTAAAACATAAAAGTACCAGTTTAATTAATAAAATATCGACATAACAGTTAAATTAATTTTCAAAATGAAACATGCAACATAACCAATAAGAAATTCACAGAAAAATAAAAAGAAATTATACATGCGCATACTAGCATGTTGACCTAAATCAAACCTAACTTTACTTGATTCAGTTCGGTGCGACTTGGAAGTTAAATCTGTAATTAAAAACTGTGCTTTCTTTTCTTTTCCTTGTGCTTTCTAAATCTTGCAAACATCTTCATATTGACTTAAAAATTCGTTGAAAGTTCGCAGAAATCAGAGAGCTACCTAGTTCAATTTTCGGATTATGTTGTTGAAAGTAGTTGCATTATTTATTATCTTCTGGTATAATGGTTGCAATAAAGAAATTTTAATTTTGGGTAGAAATACAATTTATCCATTTGTAAGCTGCAAATCTTGAGGATGACATGGAGCATTGTCCAGTAAAAGAAGAACCTTAAATATTATTTTGATTAAATACTGTTTTACTTCTGGTACTTCTAGAGTTATGAGACAAATCAATGAACAATGTGGCTTTAACCTAAGCTTTTGTATTGGCATTCCAATAAATGGAAAGATTTGTTTATTTCCTTTTACCTGGACGCTTTGCCACATAAGCCTCATCACTCTTTAGTAGTGAAAACCTGATCAGCAGCCAAATTCTGTAATTGTGAAGCGGTGAAGTGATAAGTTTTTGAATGAACAGAAACGATGGCATTTTTAACGCTTCACCCCTTCACAGTTACAGAATTTGGCTGCAGGACAGTAAGATGTACCGGAATTAATTTCAGTCAATTTTAGTGGGTACATACTGTTGTGCTGTATTTAAATCAGTAGATGCGATTTTTAATTTTAAATTTTTGCAAAAAATGCCCGTGTTTAAATATTTCGAACCAACCATGACTTGCAATAAAACTTAAAAGGCATTTTATTTGAGTCGATGGAGTAGATCTATTTAAGTAGATGGCAACTGTTTCACATTCCAAAAATTTTAAAGTCTTACTAGTTATAATATTGGGACCAATTGGAATACGTCCTTGATATTGGTCTTCAAGCCATATCATTAATTTATTTTCCATTGTTTTTATTTTTTTTTAAATAAAATGTGTTGTGTAGTAGGAATTACAATATGTATCAAAACAACAAATAAAAACTTTTAACATCACGGTCACCGCAACAACATGCGTTCAACGATGTTGATGGACGCTAATTTTAATTGTTTGTGTTCCTTAAATTTTTTGAATTGATAACTAAACAATAAATCCAATCATCTAATAAAATATGACAGACTCCAATATTTCATTATAGGATAGAATGAGATCTCACTGCTATTACCAGTGTTGTATAATATCTCACGTTAACTCGTATGTCAACAGATATAATTATTTACTTACAAATTAACTATGACCATTGATACTCCTACGCATTTTGTATCTAGCTAATATCGATATATTGCTTAAAATCAACTGATTTACATAGATAATCTCTTACATACCTTTGCTGATTTACATCAACATATATTTTCAAAATTTTGCTTTGAACACTCAAATGCGTTTTTGGTTACAAGTCTCTCGTTTTCTTCTTTTAATTACAACCTGTATGTATATGGTATACCAGAAGGTTTAATTAAAATAAAGTAGATATAAGTGCGTGTAATACCAAAATTTGTCTTATTTTTGAACTTTATTTATTTTGGAAATTTTGATTTCAAAAACCGTGTAAAGTCGAAAACGTGTTAAATGAGTGCCGTGTAAGGCGGGGGATAGGTGTAGTATCATTTTACAGTCAGCAAAAGCCATTAAGTAAATGTCTCTAAAGCAATAGATAAATTTACATATTAAATGTATGTTAAAATTAAAACACATTTGACAGACAAATAATAATTAAATAATTTTTATAAATGTAGATGGCAAAAGATTAGGGTTAGAAAAAAGTTAAATTTTATTCTAAAGATTTAATTCAAATAATTCAATGTGTCACTAACAATTAGGTGAGCGTAAATATACTTGTTTATTGGATGTCACAATTGTCAGTTAGTTACTCCGAAACCACCGTACTCGTCATACAAAATAGGTACACTGGTTCATTGCTATTGGTTTAGCGTCCTATTTCATGTAGACTTATAATCATTTATCAATCCAGAAATTTTGCTGTTCTGAAGAGGGTCGTATTGCAATTTGCAAATATATTTTATCGATTGTCTGCAATACTCTACTACATTGATGCATACGCCGGCCGGTTAAAGAATACCACCATTTTTAGTGAATCTTTTCGTTTAATGGGTTTTATCGCTTTATGGTCATCGTCTTATTTCGACATTCCTTCCCACAACGTAAAACAAAAATTGGAAAAAATAATAATAAGACTAATTTCATTTGTAAATTCAGACTTATATATTATTATTAAAACAGTCAAATCACAACATTTGTTAACATATTTGCATATATTTTATAGATCCCTTGCAATAACAATAATAGTTTTGAAAGTAATGGAGAAGCATATTTCACTCAATAAGTAAAACACTTTAAACCTGTAGCTTTGATATTGTTCATAATCTTTTTCTTCGGTACTAAGGTTCCAATGCAAATTCTTGGTTGATCAATGTTTCTAAGAAGAGGAAAAGAAACGTCAATTTCCAATTTTTGGAACATGTGAGGGCAGTTCTGTTAATGCAAGCAGGTTTGTTTAATCATATATAAGCAATGCTTATATGTATCGTATTGGTGCTAATGCATAGAAATATGTACATATTTTGTATAATTGCACACCATAAGAACATATTTGTTGTAAATTAGAAATATGTATTTGTTAAAAAATAATTTAGCATAATTTTCATATAAATGTACATATTTGTTTGTCATATTATACATTAACTATTCCTTTTAATGATAATTCCGAAAAGTGAAAAAAAAATTGATCAAAGATAACTAAGCGAATAATGTTTTATTATTATAAAATATGATTGATTTAGTAATTTCGTCTTTATTGCCATACAGCATAAGGTTGATTTACTAATTTCGTCTTTATTACCATACAGCATAAAGGTTAAAATATAACTTAAACAAGCGTGACGCGGTTTCTCGATTAACACCCCATCAAAATATTTACAACGAGCGCAAAGAAGTATAACTTCAAAAGGACTAACAAAACTTCACAAAAACTCAACTTAAAGTCAAGACTAATGAAAAACTTGTAACTATGACTAAGTTTCCAGTCAAGACTATCAATCGAAAACAACAATTCAACAATGAAAGGTAAGCAATCAACAACAATTGTTATGCCCGCCAAATTACGTGTTGTTAAACATGTATCATTTACGATTAAGGTTCTGTATAGGGTGTATTGACTGGAATTTAAGGCTTGACAGTTCAAACAACTAAACCGGTTGCGTTAACAGCAAATATTAGATTCTCGTTAATTCATTCTGTAATTTCCATCCCTGACCTACCCAAATATACATTTTGCATTGTCGTAATTTTCATTTAATTGATCACCATACAAATAACTTTTTGCCTCACCCTCGGCTACAATATGTATTTGGCATTGACATTTTTTCATTAATAATCATCGGTTCAGCAAAACGTCAAGGTTATAATGATTTTTGTTATATATATTTGCACTCTATTTGCACTGTTTCGTATTTTGTTTATTTTCCTTGTTTACATAAAAACGAAGCAAAAAACATTGATAGCATTATAATTATAAAACAGAGAAAGAAATTAATTGTTTGTATTCTTCAGATTTTTTTTTGATGTGGGTGGAAACAATTGATGATATGAATACTTTTTTGATTAAAAGAGTGATCCCTAAATTTTTCTGTTGATCTTTTACCATTAACCAAATACAAGTAGAAATGTTTTGGTCGAAAATGGACCATTCTTTATAAATGGATTTCTTTTTGTTAATGTATTGTTACAACATATGCATGACGAGTTTAGATATATGCAACCAACTCTTTCTCCTCTGTTGTTTAAAGTAATTAAAAATTATAAATAAAAAAATAATTTTCAATTTTGTTGAGTAATGATTAGAACTTAAAAATAAGGAGTAGAACATGAAAAATTAAAATCAAATCATGTGCAGTGTTGTTGTGGCACAAGAAAAAATTTATATTAATTTGTTTTAATAAATTATTTAAAATGATATTATTTAAAATGAGCAGAGGCGCACCGGATGGTCAAACGACGATGATTTGAGGGGTGAGTTCATTCCATAATATGTTACATTTGTTTGATTGATATATGGAGTTGGAAATGCTTGCCTATAAAATCTTTATTCATGTGGAGATCAGTGCGTGGTATCGCAATTAAACCACTAGACGAATATTGCTTATTGTGAAAGTGGCACATTCTGGTTGCCTTGTATTTGCTGAAGATCTTCGCGTCCACTATAATGTCGTTATGTTAAACAAAGTTTTTTGGAATAAATATAATTGTTGGCTGAAGAAAATAACACAAAAATTAAACCTGGCGTATAATACATATTGATTGGAAGTTGACACAAAGGAAGACTACAATCAACAGTATTGTATTTTATCATTTCTCTCAATGTTAATTTTAGTTTGCATGTTAGATTAATAAAATATTTTTGTTTGTTATAAAAATCATAATCAAACGTCATAGATAAATTATCATTGTAAATTAGAGATTTTTTCCGTGTAAGAGTCCGCGTTTAGTGGACGTGCATTCGTTTATTTGATAAAATTTAAAATACCCTTGCAAAATAGATGCCGTTGGTATCTATAATTAAAGTCGATTGCGACACAATGAAAGGTAAACAAACAATAAAACGCAAAAACTGATATACACATCAAAATGATTGAAACCTAAAAGTTAAATTTAAATTCAAATAAAATATAACTTATCTTAAACAACTTCTTAAAATGTTCCTTAAAAAATCCTTATTTTGAAATTTCCTACTTGAAATTTTCCTCTGGTGTGCTTAAGCTTCCTTATTTTGTAAATATAAGCACTTCAATTCTGGTTGATTTTCTAATGCAGAAATCTCAGAAATTGCATTACTTTCCACCTATAAACACTTTATTCCAGTATACTCTTCAAGACCTTCAATTTTAAACAAACAATTTTTTATGTAAAATTTCTTACCTAAAAACAAGATAAAAAGATAATTAAATTAATGGAAAATTGAGTTAATTACTTCGGTCTGAAAGACCTAAGTATTACATTCATGAGCTCAAAGTGAAATTCTTACCCCCACTTTTTTTGACATTTCTCGACGTTTTAGGACCTCCTGATTCTAAAAAAGCAAAAAAAAAAAAATGTATGTCTGTCTGCCGGCCGGCCGTCATTACCTACGCTGCAGGGAAAACCGCTGGACGGATTTCAAAAATTTTTTTTTCTAAAAATAGGTGTACTCAAGGAACAGGTCCGAAAGGACGCTGTGTTCGATAACTGTACCGGAAGTGTGTCAAAAAAATCATTATGTGTGTCAAAAATAGCAAATTTTCATATTTTTGGCTTAAAAAACGTTCATTTTAAGTGATTACGAGTAGGAACATTAAATTTGGAGAAATCTTGATGGTCGGGATTGGTATGTGAGATCTAAAACTAGATTATTGCATTATAAGTTTGTCAAAAAAATGTTGTCAAGTGTGTCAAAAGAAAGATTTTTATTAATTTTTTTACCTAATTTTTTGGAAAAAAATAAAATTAATTGTTTATTTGAAATGAAGTTTTATTATTATTATTGAGAATTATGGCATTACAAGTTTGTCAAAAAAGTGTTGTCAAGTGTGTCAAAAGAAACATTTTTATTTATTTTTTTACCCAATTTTTTGGAAAAAATAAAATTGTTTGTTTGAAATGAAATTTAATTATTATTATTGAGAATTATGGCATTATAAGTTTGTCAAAAAAATGTTGTCAAGTGTGTCAAAAGATTTTTATTTAGTGTTTTACCTAATTTTTTGCAAAAAAAATAAAAATGTTTGTTTGAAATGAAATTTTATTATTATTATTGAGAATTATGGCATTATAAGTTTGTCAAAACATGGTGTCAAGTGTGTCAAAAGAAAGGTTTTTATTTATTTTTACCCAATTTTTTTAGAAAAAAATAAAATTAATAGTTCGTATGACATGATATTTTATTATTATTATCGAGAATTATGGCACTATAAGTTTGTCAAAAAATAATGTCAAGTGTGTCAAAAAATGATTTCATTTAATTTTTTAGCCAATTTTTTGTAGCTGTTTTTATGAAAGTGAAAAAAATGTAGCTGTTTTTATGAGGTAAATGTAATTTAAAATGAAATTGGACATGGAAATTTTTGAATTTGTTATAGTTTTTGAAATATTTTTGGAATTTTGAAAAAGTTTGTATTTTTGATTTTGTAATAATTGTTGCAATATTTTTAGAATTTCGGCAAAAGTTTTAATTTTTGATTTTGTAAGAATTTTTGAAATATTTTTAGAATTTTGAAAAATTTTTTAATTTTTTATATTATTATAATTTTTGGAATTTTGAAAAAAGTTTCAATTTTTGATTTTGTAATAATTTTTGCAATATTTTTAGGATTTTGGAAAATGTTTGAATTTTTAAGAATTTTTGAAATATTATTGGAATTTAGAAAAAATTTAAATATTTGATTTTATTCTAATATTTGGAATATTTTTGGAATTTTGAAAAAGTTTGATTTTATTTAATTTAACAATATTTTTGAAATTTTGATTATAATTTTCCGGCAACGTATTGATGTTTTGTGTTAGTTTTGTAATAAATTTTTAAACAGAGATAAAAAATACTTGTACTTTAACAAAGAGTTATGTTTGATGTACATCGCTGCCCAAAACTAAAAACCATGTCCTCATAAAAGTTTTTTTGCCGAAAACTATATCAAAATCCTTAACCCAGACCGAAGTCTTGATATCTCAGAGCTGTAAGATTTCAGCCCCTCCATATTTTACTGTTAAAATAAAATAAAAATATGGAGGGGCTGAAATCTCACAGCTCTGAGATATCAAGAATTTGGTCTGGGTTAAGGATTATGATATAGTTTTCGGCAAAAACCTTTTATAAGGACATGGTTTTTAGTTTTGGGCAGCGATACATATCAAACATAACTCTTTGTTAAAGTACAAGTAATTTTTATCTCTGTTTAGAAATTTATTACAAAACCAACACGAAACATCAATACGTTGCCGGAAAATTATAATCAAAATTAGAAAAATATTGTTAAATTATTCTTCTTGGTCCCAGATTGCAAGAATCAGATCGTACATACGTGAGACCAGAGCTGCTGCTCCATTTTTCAATTGTTCTTCTGCAGGAACTCCATCGCTACCTGGTGATTTTCCATTTTTCAGTTTTTTAATTCCACTTCTTCTACTGCTGGGTAAGGGACAAAAATCTCTTTAGTTGATGGAGTAATTGCTCGAATAGGATGAACTTCATTCGTCCTGTTCAGTAGGTGTTGAAAGTGGGATCGCCACACTGCCAGCCCATCACGTTCACTTAATGTAAGTTCATTATTTCCATTTTTGATGACTGTAGATTTTGGGTAGGAATTTTTTGACAGATTCCCCGCATTGGTAAAGCACTCTTTTGAATTTCCGTTGGCCGCATGTTGGTTGATGTTTCCGATGCAGTTTTTCATGTGTGCGCGTTTCTTTTTGAGTAGAAGTTATGCTGAGGCTTTCCTGGCGCATAGATAATCAGCTTGGGAGCTTCGGGTGTTCCTTGTTAACCATCTTTCTCGCAGTTTTTGTTTTATGTTTAACGGTATGGCGGCACTCGTCGTCGAACCATTCGTTGTGTGATTTCGGTAGTGGTTTTCCGATTGTTGTTTGTGCTGCGGCTATAATGGTTAATTGAAGCGTTTGCCATTCTTCTTGTATGTAATGGCATCTCAGACGGGATGTCATGCTTTTCTATGTTTTGTGTTATTATTTCCTGATATCTATTCAGCGTTTCCGGATGTTTAAATGCATCGAAATTCCAGCGCACGGTCTTTTTTGCTTGTCTATTAAATGTAGATGATAATTTGCACTTGTACTTAAAGATGACAAGCATATGATCGGTGTCCATATCAGCACCTCTGTATGATCGAACGTCAGTTAGACGTGTAGAGTGTCTCTTAGAGATCATGACGAAATCGATTTGATTTTCCGTTCTGTCGTCATTTGATTTCCACGTTGCCTTGTGAATTCTCTTGTGAAGGAAGAAAGTTCTGGAAATTACTAGATCATACATCATAGCCAGCTCGGCTGCGCGAAAACCATTATTGTTGCTGGTATGATGCAAGATGTTAGAGCCGATATGTGTTTTGAGTTCTGTAATCCTACCAATTTGAGCCATAAAGTCACCTACCACGATTTTTATATCGTACCGCGGGATGTTATTGATGACTTCTTCGAGTTTTAGGAAGAACAGGTCTTTAATATCATCTGCTTTGTCTTCAGGAGGTGCATGAACATTGACGATCGTTACATTGAATTTTTTCGTGCGGATTCTCAGTGTCCATATAACCGCATATTAATTGGGCAGAAGTCGATGACATTCAGTCGATAACATTCAGTCGTTCGCGATTCATGCGATGGTGTATAAGAAAGCCAACTCCAAATTCTCCTCCGTTTTGATGACCGCAATAATAAAGAGTGTATCCTTTTGCTAGTTCATAGATTCCACTGCCTGGCCATCTTAGTTCTTGTAATGCCACTATATCCAGTGTATAGCCCTCGACTTGTTGTGTGAGTTTCAGGAGATCTCCTGGTCTTCTAAGGCTTAGCTTAGCTTAGGTTCTAGGTTCCCATTTTAAATCGTAGTCCGGGCACAGTTTCCGAGGTCGTTCTAGTATTGAATCCGGGATATTCCGAGGCCTGTGCACAGAATTCATGACAAATAACTTTTTACAGAAATGGGGTGTTAGCCCTTCGTCTAACCAAAATTTTCGTTAATGGGTTCGGTCTGCAACTTAGGGTCACCAGAAACAACCTTTTTACACGTTTATATAACGTGCCACTTGATACAAGACAGACGCCCACTCCAAGCCGCCCCTAACATGGAGACCAGACGCCTTTTGCACATTTATATAGCAAGCCGCTTGATCCAAGACAGACGCCCGCTCCAAGCCACCCCTAACATGGAGAACATACGCTTGAGTTGCATTGGTTTTATGGCGCCAATGAATGACCATGGTACAGAATCATTTAATATAAGCAATATTTACTCTGCCCCTCTCAGCTACACCAACCTAATTCTGTTAGCGTTGCCCAGCTAGCACGGCGTGGACGCAAAATTTCAGATTTTCGCTATACGAGAGGAGTCAAATTCAACGAAACAAAGGGGGCTATGGTAAAATCTATACGTAATGCATACGGAGGAACACAGACTGCTGTAGTAGAACTACCATCTAATGTAGCTAATGCGGCAATAAAGGAAGGTAAAATAATGGTTGGATGGGTGATCTGCCGAATCCGTGAAAAAAGAATCCGTTAAAATGTTTTAAATGTTTGGAATACGGCCACATCGCGCGTTCGTGCCAGAACGAAGATCGCAACCATTCTAACATTAAAGTAATTTTTTACCACCTAATTCAACTATGTTAGAGTAGAGGATTATTACCAAAATAGCTTTGCAGGATAAATAAGATGACTCTTCTGATTAAAAAGTAAGTAAACTATTGAAAGATTACCATGATAAATTGCGTTTACTACAAACTCTATTATAGAATTAAAGCCATGTACACTTATACGCTTCTGGAAACAATGGCTAGGCGGAGTCAATATATTAAATCCAGTGACAAAAGTTCAAGCTGAACTGAGGCACTTTGTAGGTGCATATGCTATTGGAGAATATGGATTTGACAAAATAACTTATCCTGATGGTCAAAGCTTTATAAATTATTAGCATGACCTAAATAAAGATAATTTTTTAATTTAATTAATGAAGAAAACTAAGATTTACTTGACGATAATGACGATGAGACAGACCCCAAAACGACACTAGCCTTTACGTCAAATATTTTATCAGACGGAATCGCTATTGTCAATCGACAACAATTTTTTTTAGCTCGTAACATGTTTTGGAAAGCCACTGACAATAGCAGTCATATATCACTAGTCCAGATGATATCTTAGGTTTGCTGGCGGATGAACCGTATTCAGTCAACGGTAGCTTCCTCCATTCTATCATGAAATATTGGCCTATACCTATGCAGCTCTTCAGTTTGCACTGAGTAATATAGAAAATCAATTTAACCCTTTACCATTGACGAATGTCTCAATAACTCGCATAAAAGAGATGAGAACCGAAACATCTGGAGTGTTGAAGTATTTGGAGAATAGAAACATTGCTTTTGTTAATGATCTGAATAAAAATTTTTACTAACGATTATTTAACGTTAAATGGATCAGCAGACATGGTGTAACGATTAGCAGTGCAACCCAGCCCCCCAGATAGGAGCAAAGAGTGCACTTACTAAAGTCATAGATTTGTTCCCTAACCGTTGCCCGATTCCCGCTCTATCGACTTGGCTCAGTCTATAACGGTCGTGGGTTTGAACCGGCAGCCAGAAACCCTAGATGGGAGCGGTTGTTAGTTGAAAAAACGCAGACAGCCATCCCTATTTACCTCTTGTCCTTTACCATGTTCTCATCCCCTACCAGACATTGTTTCAGCGAATCAGTGGCTGCATGTTCAGAAGGAACACATAACACCTGTCGCTCCTACTTATCTCAACATATTCAGAAACACTATACATGACAAACAACAAAAAAAATTACTTAGGTAGGACTCACCTTAAAAGTTCCCTGTTGATGTATCCGTCTCTATAGCGGGTTATCCCAAAACACGATATTTAAGTACATGATTTTTATTTCCAATTTCGTTTCATTTTTCATTAAGAAAACTTTTCCCAAATTATATTTGGATTAACTTTACAATTTTTAATCAGAACACCCAAACAATTTGTTTCAAGATAATGGAACACTTCCAAATTATATTTGGACTAACTTTACTGAATAAAAGTTTTATTCAGTTTTCATAATCAAACATTTCCAAATTTTATTTGGACTAACTTTAAAATTTTTTAATTAAAACACAAGATTACTTTAAGTTTCATAATAAAAAATTTCCAAATTTCATTTGGACTAACTTGCTAAATTAAATTTTAGTTAAAACACTAGATTATTTAGTTTTCATAATCAAATATTTCCAAATTTTGTTTGGACTAACTTTAAAATTTTTTATTAAAACACAAGATTACTTTAAGTTTATTATTATTATTATTAATAATAATAATAATACTTTAAATTTTGGTTAAAACACTAGATTATTTAGTTGGGATTTTTTGTATTAAATTTCTAGATATTACGATGTGTGAATTTCATAGGATGAGAGAATATTTCGTCAACATCTAAGTCACCATTCTAATGAACATCCTAAGTCACGAGTGTAAAGTCATTATTGATTGTTGTCAATCAATGCGAAACTTAATATCTGACGTAAAGTCAATATGTTGTTATATTTTTGGTTAGGAAATATAGACACCTTTAGGGGAATTTTTTAATTTGGATGGGTTTTTTGTGAACAATTAAGCTTAAGTGCATATTGGAAATCACTTGAATTTTGCAATTCGAAATAACCTTTCATTTTCTCTAAAATTCTTTTAGAAAAAATTTTGTGTTTCGTGTCAGGATTCGAACTACATTTATCAGAGACACATGTTCAAATCCCGTGTGTCTTACACAACTTAGCCAAAGCGGCGATGACGAAACATATTTGAATTTTGATGTTCAGATAATTTCTAAAATGAAACTTCATTATTTTTCATATTTACTTAAGTTGAATTTTTCATCTATGATTACATATTGGAAATTGCATTTCTTTGGGATTTTTTGTATTAAATTTCTAGATATTACGATGTATGAATTCATAGGATGAGAGAATATTTCGTCAACATCTAGGTCACCATTCTAATCAACATCCTAAGTCACGAGTGTAAAGTCATTATTAATTGTTGTCAATCAATGCGAAACTTAATATCTGACGTAAAGTCAATATGTTGTTATATTTTTGGTTAGGAAATATAGACAACTTTAGGGGAATTTTTTAATTTGGATGGGTTTTTTGTGAACAATTAAGCTTAAGTACATATTGGAAATCACTTGAATTTTGCAATTCGAAATAACCTTTCATTTTCTCTAAAATTCTTTTAGAAAAAATTTTGTGTTTCGTGTCAAGGTTCGAACTACATTCATCAGAGACACATGTTCAAATCCCGTGTGTTTTACACAACTTAGCCAAAGCGGCGATGACGAAACATGGCATACATCAGTGATGGCGAACCCGCGACCCGCGGGTCATGGACTGACCCGTGAGACGTTTTTAAATACCCGCGAGAATATTTAGATAATATATCTAAAATTTTAGGTTTAAATATTTTTATAACAAATCATAAATAAATCTAATTCTACAAATAATTTGTAAAATATATAATTATTTTTAGTTGTAAATAGAATCTCAAAATATAGCACAGCTTGCAATCATTGCAAAATTTACAAATCTGTATATATAGGGTGACCATTTTTTTCTAAGTGAAATCAGTACAACATATTAAGAGCTAAAATATGTACTATCCTTAGTCTCACTTAACCTAGATATGTCTCTAAGTCGAAAGGTTAATGTGTAAAGCGAAGTGGAGAAATCTGGTTTTCATTGTTTTAGTAGTTTAAGAAAATCTTGTTGAGACTTGAGACCAACACCAGTAGTTTATAAAATACAACTTTCTGCCACGATTGCTTGGGAAAACACAGGGGTTAGAATTTTCATGTATATTTTCCGTGGGTAACTGCCACAATTTAAAAATAAAAGTATTTTTTTTAAGTAATTTTTATTACAAGTTCATACCAAACAATAGCTCGTATAGTTTTATTTCCGTATTTAAATTGGAACTTAAATTAAAATTTAACAATTTTCTTAAAAATCAGTACTTTCAGTACATAGTTGGTCCTCCAAGCATGGTTGGCAAAAACGTTGGCAAAACATTAACGGTCAAGCAAAACATTAACGGTCTATTAGTGGAATTTTATTGTATTATTCACCAAGAAGTACTGTGTGTAAAAAAAAGGATTGCAATCATTTTCACAGGTTATGTCAATAGTGACAAATATTTTCAATTTTATTTCTGCACGAGCTCTGAATAAGCGTCAATTCGCTGAATTACTATCTGAAATTGATTCTCTTCTCAGTATTCAGGTCTTTTAATGTATAGCAACGTTCGACGATTCAGCCGTGGTGTGGTTCTAAATCGCTTTGATACTCTTCTTGAGGCAATAAAACTCTTTCTACTTGAAAAGGGTGTAAATTATCCTGAGCTCACAAATTTGCAATGGTTAAATGATCTAATGTTCTTCTGTGATATAAAACAACACTTTAACGAACTTAATAAGAAACTTCAAGGGCGTGGACAATTTGCATTAACTATGTATGAAAACATTAAATTGTTTGTTTTAAAATTAGACAAATTTATAAATGATTTAAATATGAAAGATATGGAGGGGCTGAAATCTCACAGCTCTGAGATATCAAGACTTCGGTCTGGGTTAAAGATTTTGATATAGTTTTCGGTAAAAAACTTTTATGAGGACATGGTTTTTAGTTTTGGGCAGCGATGTATATCAAACATAACTCTTTGTTAAAGTACAAGCATTTTTTTAACTCGGTTTAAAAATTTACTACACAACTAACACGAAACATCAATACGTTGCCAGAAAATTATAATCAAAATTCCAAAAATATTGTAAAAATTAAATAAAGTCAAACTTTTTCAAAATTCCAAAAATATTCCAAAAATTAGAATAAAATCAAATATTTAAATTTTTTCTAAATTCCAACATTTCAAAAATTCTTAAAAATTCAAACGTTTTCCAAAATTCTAAAAATATTGCAAAAATTATTACAAAATCAAAAATTGAAAAATTTTTCAAAATTCCAAAAATTATA
This sequence comes from Diogma glabrata, assembly GCA_963693315.1. NCBI lineage: Eukaryota > Metazoa > Arthropoda > Insecta > Diptera > Cylindrotomidae > Diogma > Diogma glabrata. Next base: position 151,584,549 of record OY856188.1, on the reverse strand, counting down.
ATAATATCAAAAATTTAAAATTTTTCAAAATTCTAAAAATATTTCAAAAATTCTTACAAAATCAAAAATTAAAACTTTTACCGATATTCTAAAAATATTGCAAAAATTATTACAAAATCAAAAACCGAAGTAATACAAACTTTTTCAAAATTCCAAAAATATTTCAAAAACTATAACAAATTCAAAAACTTCCATGTCTAATTTCATTTTAGATTACATTTACGTCATAAAAACAGCTACATTTTTTTTCCAAAAAATTGGCTAAAAAATAAATGAAATCATTTTTTGACACACTTGACATTATTTTTTGACAAACTTATAATGCCATAATTCTCTATAATAATAATAAAATATCATGTCATAAAAACTATTAATTTTATTGTTTTCTAAAAAAAATGGGTAAAAAATAAATAAAAACCTTTCTTTTGACACACTTGACAACATTTTTTGACAAACTTATAATCCATAATTCTCAATAATAATAATAAAATTTCATTTCAAAGAAACAATTTTATTTTTTTCCAAAAAAAGGGTAAAAAACTAAATAAAAATCTTTTGACACACTTGACAACATTTTTTTGACAACCTCATAATGCCATAATTCTCAATAATAATAATAAAACTTCATTTCAAACAAACAATTAATTTTATTTTTTTTTTTCCAAAAAATTAGGTAAAAAAATAAATAAAAATCTTTCTTTTGACACACTTGACAACATTTTTTTGACAAACTTATAATCCATAATTCTCAACAATAATAATAAAATTTCATTTCAAAAAAACAATTTTATTTTTTTCCAAAAAAAAAGGGTAAAAAACTAAATAAAAATCTTTTGACACACTTGACAACATTTTTTTGACAACCTCATAATGCCATAATTCTCAATAATAATAATAAAACTTCATTTCAAACAAACAATTAATTTTATTTATTTTTTCCAAAAAATTAGGTAAAAAAATAAATAAAAATCTTTCTTTTGACACACTTGACAACATTTTTTTGACAAACTTATAATGCAATAATCTAGTTTTTGATCTTACATACCAATCCCGACCATCAAGATTTCTCCAAATTTAATGTTCCTACTCGTAATCACTTAAAATGAACGTTTTTTAAGCCAAAAATATGAAAATTTGCTATTTTTGTCACACATAATGATTTTTTTGACACACTTCCGGTACAGTTATCGAACACAGCGTCCTTTCGGACCTGTCCCTTGTGAATACCTATTTTTAGAAAAAAAACATTTTGAAATCCCTCCAGCGGTTTTCCCTGCAGCGTAGGTAATGACGGCCGGACGGCCGGCAGACAGACATACATTTTTTTTTTTTTGCTTTTTTAGAATCAGGAGGTCCTAAAACGTCGAGAAATGTCAAAAAAAGTGGGGGTAAGAATTTCACTTTGAGCTCATGAATGTAATACTTAGGTCTTTCAGACCGAAGTAATATGACATATTTTCCACGTTTACGTGCACAATTTGAAACAGAGGTGTTTTTGGTAATAATATTGAGGATAATGAGCATTCAATCAATAAATATGTATCAATTATAGAAGAAATCAAAGAATCATTTAAAATCAGATTTATTCAATTTAAACAACTGGAAACTACTTTGCCTCATAAAATTGAATTAAAAAACATGGAACTAGAGTTCTTAAATCGGTTGAATATTAATAATTTAGAAATCGAATTAGTCGTATTTCAAAATTATCTTTTATGGAGAAAAAAATTCAAATATTTGATTGCAAAAATAGAATCAAATAGTTCCCTAATGAATTTTAATGAGTCAGCCGAAGAAAATATTAAAAATATTATACTCCAAACTTGAAATTCTTTGCCAAATACATTTATCTGCATGAATTTAGCAAATGCTGTATTACCAATGTTTGGATCATCTTATTTCTGTGAGCAGCTATTTTCATCATTTAATTACATAAAGTCCTTGGAAAGAAATCGGCTCGGGACAGAAACAACTGTCACGCATGTGTGAAATTAAGGACAACAGCATATCAACCAGATATACAAAAATTATCGTTTCAAACGCAGCAGTAAATTTCATATTACTATTCTTTTCTTAATGAAATTTATTTTGTTTTCTAAATAAAAGTTTGATCAATGAAGTAAATACATATATAAACTATTTTATTTTAATTCTAGTAGTGACCCATGACTCTAAATTGAGAATCTTATAAATTTTTTTTGACCCACCAGCAAAAACGGTTCGCTATCACTGGCATACATCATATTTTACTATACGATAGGATTTGTTTTTTAGTTAAATTTCTTTTTTAAAAAATGCTTAAAAAAACATTAAAACAAAAATAAAAAATTTGCGTCTATTAACACTTCAAAACGAATATTGTTGTGGAACCTTGGTATTAAAAAATTTGTGTGTTTTATGACATATTGTATTTCCTACTCTACTACACAACACATTTTATTTAAAAAAAAAATGCAATGTAATGTAATGTACCAATCGAGCAGAAGAAAAAATTATCTGAAACATCTGACAACCTATATATTTATTATTAAGTAGATATCTACTAAAACATAATTTGACGAAACATAAATTATGTATATTTTAATGACTAATTTTTTGGCGGTTGCCAAACACACCTACTTATTTTGTAACACTCATCAGATTTCGAATAATTATAAGTTCATTGAAAAATATAAAAAAATGAATTTTCCTAAAATAATTCTCGTCAAAAATATTGACATCCTTATACTTTTAAACTCATTGTATTGTAAACAAACTCATACAACTAAAAATTCATAAATAAGAACTTCTTGCCAATTTCCTATAAATAATCATAATTGGTGAAAACTAGAGTTTCTGCTCGAGATTCGAGAGAAAGATTTGTTATTTTGAGATATTATATTTCCACATTTTCAAGATTCTCATTTCTCGAGATTTATCAAACCACCATAAATGATTTAATATTTGTTGCCGATTCAGTTCTATAACAAAATATTTTTTAGCTGACAATTTACCATTGAATTAAAATATGAAAATACGAGAAACGATTTCCAAAATTATAGTGATTGTAAAATTTTGTATATAAAAACTCGTCCGTGCGCAATAATATTTTGCAAAATAATACCTACTAGGAAGGCCCGGCGTGCTTCGCTACGCTTATAAATAAAGTTTTTGCGTAGACATTTTGTTGACGTAGAAGCAATGATTTCAAAAAGTGGTAACGAGAAATGCTAGCATATAATTTTTAATTTTTCTTTTTAAATATATGAATGAAAAATAATCAGAACTCTAGCTGATCAGTTCGGATATATGAAAAATTAGCGATCAAATAAGTTTTCAAGTAAGCTTATTTTATCTCTAACTTATTTGATCGCTAATTTTTCATATCCGAACTGATCAGCTAGAGTTCTGATTATTTTTCATTCATATATTTAAAAAGAAAAATTAAAAATTATATGCTAGCATTTCTCGTTACCACTTTTTGAAATCATTGCATCTACGTCAACAAAATGTCTACGCAAAAACTTTATTTATAAGCGTAGCGAAGCACGCCGGGCCTTCCTAGTTAGTTTTAAAGCATGAATAGAACACATTGAAATTTCATCTATAATAATGATTGATGCATTATTAATATATGTGCCATGTACACTGTTTGGAGTTATATTTGGCATTGAATTCCCTAATAATGGAATTGGTAATTTGAAAACATTATGCAAAGTTCGCCCCCCAATCAAAAGAGTTGATGCAATACCACTGAAGGCAGTTACAATACACGAAAGATTTAGTGAATTAAATTTATGAATGATTGCCGTTTGAACAAAAGTTTTGCCACAACCTGCATGAGCTGTCAAGAAAAAAAGCTAAAGCATTCGGAGGAACATTCAAACCACAGATAAATGCAAATAATTGACGAAACTGTTTTGGTGATTGAATTTCTGAAGCTTCAAGTAAACATTCACGCTATTCATTATCATTTGTTGCAATACCTCGAGCTTCACATGCTGCAACAAAAGTAGGGTAGGGTACACCTTCATACATACGTAGATCAAAAAAAGATTTTGGACCACGAACATGCAACAGAAGTAAACGCATATGAAACAATTCTATATCTTTTGGAGTAACCATATATAATCGAGCAACAACTTTATCAGCCCCACGTTGTCTTCTTTTCCACGATTTACTTTGGTCATACCAAACATAATTAATTCTGTATACAAAAACTCATTAGCTAAATTATCAATGGAATTCAAATGGAAAAATGCTAACAATTTTGTTCTTGATACATTTGCGACTGTGCCAGCCACATTACCATTCCTGATATAAACATTTTGTCTATTAGGCAAATGACAATCAAGTCGAATAATTGTATGAGATTGAAAATGCATTGGAAATTCAAATATGCGCCAAGCAGCTTCAGTCGAACCAACATACCGTCCATTCAAAAAATCTTGAATTTCATTTCCCACAATCGCATCATCATTATTCACTGCATTCTCTCCATTCACTCTCAATTCAACATTGGCAGAATCATACTCTTTATATACATACTTGTAAACATATTTCACACTTTTAACAGTCGTACATATTTCCACGTTAATATGACAATTGAATTTTGCAAGAAGATAAATATTATACGGAACAACATATCTATTATCAAGAGATGCACCACGTACATCAACACTCATACCATTATCACGTCGACGGTACAAAGGATAACCATTCACATATTCTTTAATATTTTCAGAAAAAGGTTTTGGAAAATTATTACTACATTTACCACTCTCATACAAACAGAATTGGAATTTAGAGCACCACATGGTCCATGCATCATATGACGTTTCACATACTCATGTAATTTAGGAAAAAGAATGGTATCAGGGATTTCAGTACATATAAATTTATTAATCATTTCATTTCCATCAATTCTATCTTCATCTGACAAATTTAACAAAATTCATCATTTTTAAAAATAGCAACCACATCAGTTTGAACAGCATCATTAAAACGACGAATATCACATTCTCTGTTAACTTTTATAACCATTGACACATCAGCAGTAACATTCTCAGGTCTTTCACAAAATTCATGCATTGATTTAAAAGAACGAACAAAAGGATTCACACGATCTAACTCAAAACCTATCTTACGCATAAGAAAAAATTCGAAATGAAATTTAAAACATAGAAAAACAATATGTACGTTTATTCACATTCAAAGAAATAAATATACTAACAGCTGAGAAAAAATTAAATATAAAAAAGAATAACAAAATAAAGTTTTAAGTTTCGTTTTTGTTGTTCGTTGTTCGATAGCAAATATATTTTTATATGTATGTAAACTTATAATGCATATGTATAGAAAAAGTTTTCCGTATATAATAACTTTTTTATTTATGATCCGATTTGTTTGAATCCGGATCCGAATATAGGTTACATTAATATCAGTTAGCTGTGAAAATTTGAATTGAATCCATCTGCGAATAAAAAAGCCTAATGCTCCACAAAGTTTTAATCTAGCGTATTAATATATAAAAAAAAGAAGATAAAAGAATTGAATGAAGAGAGAAACGAGTTGCAATTACTACTGCATTGCAAGATTATATGGAATTCTATTAAAACCAAGATTGAGGGGTTTCGCTAGTCAAACCAGCAGTTGTAAAAACTTAAATGTTTCTAATTTAAATCATTTATGGAATACAAAAAAAGATGATGTGGTTCAACAAGTCACAAAATCAATAAAAACTTTCAACCGTTAGGCTGCCTCATTATTATCTGCAGAGGGAATCGTAAAATTTATATTCAAATCTCTTCGGAAAAATAATTCAGACATATGTAAGCTCCAAATTGTTGTTTGAAATACAATCTCAAATTTTTAAAAGAAAAGTAGCTCAATAATTTCATTATTGAAATTCCTACAAAATCCAAAGACACTTAGCCAACCCGAGGGAAATGATTTTTTTCTATTTGCTAAAAGCGAAATTATAAAAACAGCAAAAACCATCTCCTGAAGATTATTCAAAAATCAAAAATAAGCTCAGAAGTTGATTCTTCCAATTACCATGACAGCATTATATCGACATATATCGACATATAACACATAATATATTGTTTAATGCATATTGAGTTCTTTTATTTATTGAATAAACAATTTCAAATTTACAACATTTAGCTAGTTTGTTTTTTGCTATGAATCAATTTATAGTTTAAAATAATTTTTAATAATTTTCGAGAGTCTCGAAAATCTCGAGAAATTCAAATAATTATTCCCGATTTCTCGAGAAACACGATTGTTGATAAAATCGAGATTCTCCAATCTCGAGATGCATAAAAGTTTAAGGGTACGTTTATGTTGAAGCTTCGATAAACGAGTCAAGCATTGAGTCAAGCAGTGATAAAAGCGTTGAATAGCGCTATTCTTTTACAGTGTTTATGTTGGAGCTTCGAGAATTTTAATAAAATTTACAAAAATATATGCAATAAACTTAAAATTAATTAATTTAATAATCATCGATCATAGCTTCGATAGAAGCGTCGAAAAAGTACAAATCATTTATCGATGCTTGACTCGATGCTTGACTCTTTTATCGATGCTTCAACATAAACACTCCTATTTGAAAGCATGTATTCATTTTCTTCGCTTGAATCACATCGATGGTCGACGCTATTATCGAAGCTCCAACTTAAACGCACCCTAAGAAATCAGAAACTCTAGTGAAATCTAAATATTTTCAAAACAAAATAATAGCCGACTCTGACTTGCCACTTGACAAAATTTTTTGCCGCAGTGCTAGCAACGATTTTCTAATTTTTGATTAAACAAAAACTTGCTTTATTTGGAAATTATGCAAAATGTATATGGTAAATTAGAATACCTATCGACTAATATAAACTAAGCCAATTATTAAATTAATTTTAATTGATCATTTTTACAAAAATCATTTTGGACAATTTCTACCGCCGATAAAAATAAAAAAATCGTTCATAAATCTCCACCGATTTTTTGGACAATTATGAACAATTTTTGTAGAATTATGACCGATTTTTTATCGTTCCGATTTAACCATCGTGGTATTTTTCATTTTAGAAGTTTTTGTTTGAGTGATTGTTTAAAATTTACGTTGAGTTTGTTCTAAATTAAAATTGTAGAAAAATAATTACATTTATAATGAAAAATTTCATTTCAAATTCAATATGTATAACAAATCACATTTTTGATTAACTGTCATTTTTAGTGTTGTTTTTGTTGTAAATATCGCCGATAAATTGTTTGTTCATGTGGCACATTTTACTTAAAACTATAAACATTCGTTTATATTTTGCATGTGACATGGCTTTAGGTCAGTTCCTTAGAGTATATATAAATATAGAGAGAACATAACTTTAAAATTGTATGAAGAGAGACATAAGAAATCGTGTTTGCTAATATGTCATATTCAATTTCTCATTTCGCCATTTGCATTTCTGTTTATTTACAACAACCAACTATTGTATTAAATTATAAATTAAAAACAATTAAATAATTTAAAACGAAACAAAAAGTACAATCTATTATTTTTAGTTGTGCTAATTTTCATAAAATGAATAAAAATAATTACGAGAGTATTTTACATTTATTGTGTTATTTCCAGTGATTTTATAATAGTGATCATTTTATTATTTTATAATGCAAATGTGCAAATATTTAAGTTATGTATACATCCTGAAAGTATATTATGAAAACTAGCTGGCGACCAACTTTTCATTATTGTGTAGTTTATTTTTAATAGATAAAAGATTAAAATTTATATATTTGGTTAGAATCAAATCCTAATCTGTCATTTTTCTTATTTCTTTTTATATAGTAGCAGTGAGGGAGAAACTATTATTTTTTTGTGGTAGGTTTTTTTCTTATAGATTTAAAAGAAACTCGCAATAATTGTACAATTTTGAATCAAATGAAAAATTTATGCACGTCTTTTGGAAGACAAACCGGTTTCTCTCTCAGAGAAATAAAGGAAAACAAACAAACAAAAAAACGATTTGACAGAAGATCAATCACGATTAATATTAGTTATGGTGGTCGGTTGGTCAGTTCTGATTTTGGAGAATTTTGACCGATTTTTTTATTGTTCGGTTTTAACCTCACATCGTGGTATTTTTCATTTTGGAAGTTTTTGTTTATGTGATTGTTTAAACTTTAAAGCAAAATATAAACAAACGAATTCGGTCTTTTTAAGTAAAATGGAGTATTCAAATTTAAGTTTTATTTTTCTGATATTATTCTATGGTTTTTTCGTTAAATCATTTCTTTTCTTTTGCGACGAAATATAAATAGTAAATTTTTATACAAGTGGTGAAAACGTCTCTTTGTTATAATAATGTGTCTAGCGCAGTAGACTTTTTAACCAAACTTATTACGTTTATTTTATAAAAAATCTGACATACATATACTAAGTTTACACCAGTATCTAATTTGCTGCGTATCAAATTAGCTAGCCATTTTCACCATCATACTTTTTAAATTTGATACGGTGATGTAAACTCTTATTAATTAGGTATGACATATTAATTTTTAGCGCGTCTTTTTCATTGTTAATTTTTTGGTTAGGAAAAAATAATTTCCATATATATTTTTTATAAAAACCTGAAAATATTTATTATATTAATGCTAAAATTTATTTTACTTTTAATTTCAGCAAAAAAATCACATCAAACATAAATATATATTTATAAAATAAGTTGATTTATTTTTATTTTAAATGTCATACCTAATTTTAGTGTTCACACCGTAAAAATAATACCTATTTGCTACGTACCTAATTTGATACGTAGCAAATCATCCTACCAAATATTTGGTACGTACTTTTTTGATAACTGTTTACATCGACCATAGTCGACCTAATAAGTATAGTATGTACCTATTAGATCCTGGTGTAAACTTAGTAATAAATTACTATACAGGGGTGTATTAGAAACATAAAAATATATAAATATGAAATCATAGACAACTTCATTGCTATTAATATTTCAATACTCTTCTTCAATGAAGTAACGGTTTAATGTTCATACACTCCCTAAACTTTTCAAATTTATTTCTATCCAGGGCTTTCGTCATAATATCCGCAACTTGATTTTCTGTTGACACATAATTCATTTTCATCTGTTCATCTTTAATTTTCTCCGTGATAAATTGATATTTTACATCTACATGTTTTGTTCGTGCACTGTAACTATTTTTGATACTTTTGGTCATTGCACTTTGATTATCACAGTGAATAGTGATTGCCACAAATTGATCAGTGACTTCAGATTTTAAACCACTCCACCATAATGCTTCTTGTGATGCTCCTGCGATACTCATCAGTTCAGCTTCACAAGTTGATAATGCAACTTTGGGTTGTTTTCTTGATGACCAGGATATGACACCTTTTGAATTCATAAAAACGTAGCCAGTTGTAGACTTAAGATCTGATGCACCTTCGGTGAAATCGGCATCAGTATATGCAATTATATCACCTTCAGTATTTTCCTTTTCAAAAATCATTTTGTAACAAGCCGTTTTCTTCAAATATCGAAAAACATGTTTAACCGCTTGCCAGTGTTCAGACGAGTGACTATTGTTAAATCTACTGAATTTGTTAACAGCAAATGCTATATCTGGACGTGTTGTATTTGCCAGGTATAACAACGTACCAATCGCTTCTTGATAAGGATATGTTTTTTCATTCAACATTTGTTCCGGTGTTGGTTTAGAAATGTTTTTACATATCATTGGAGTGTTACAATTGCAATTCGATAATCCAAATCTCTCAAGTGCTTCGATAATATAATTTTCTTGATCTAACGCAATGTAATTTGATCCTCTTGTGATTTTTATTCCAAGACAATATTCAATTGGTCCAATTTCTTTCATTTTGAATATTAAGTTGTTGTTTGGATTTATTAATTAAATCTTGACTTGTCGAGAAGAGTATTATATCATCTACATATACTGCAATGATTATTAACTCATTTTAAAGTTTCTTTATGTAAATACAGGTATCGTATTTACTCTTCTTGGATTCCATATTTTATAAAGCTTTATCGAGACTGTCGTTCCATACACGACTGGCTTGTTTTAACTCATATAAAGCTCTGTTTAATTTGCAGACTTTGTTACCGTTTTCGAACATTTCAGGTTGCTTCATATAAATACTTTCAGTTAATATACCTTGCAAAAAGGCAGTGATTGCATCCGTTTGTTCAATTTTCATGTTTAAATTTACAGCCAGTAAGAAAAGATATCGCAAAGAACTATACCGAATAACCGGTGAGTATGTTTCGGTGTAATTCACTCCCTTTCTTTGAGAGTATCCTTTTATTACGAGTCTCGCTTTATATCTAAAAATTTGATTGGTGACGTCTTTGTTTGTTTTAAAAACCCATTTGCAGTCAATAACTTTTGTACCCTTTTCAATATCAACAAAGTCCCAAGTATTGTTCGCCATTAAAGCTGCATACTCTTCTTGCATAGTAACTTTCCATTTGTCAGCATTATCACCATTCGTTGCTTCTTTTACTGTTTCAGGATCCTGCAAGTAATTAAAACGACGAGTATTTGATTCAAATTTATTTAATTGAATATGCTCACCAGGAGATGAGCACTCCTCATCGTTGTGCTTAAGCTCTTTCTGACTATTGTCATTTGACCTATTTAAGTACGATGGGAGTGCCAGAAGACTTGTAAAGTTGTTTTCTGGAACATTGTCCGGTATGACAACAAAATCCACCAGACGAGTTGGTGCTTTTCTTTCAGCCGCAGTGCGAAGGTCTCTTGATTGGGGTATTGCGACATCATTAGTTGTTTGAATTTGCTGAGTTTGTATTTCAGCATCATTGGTAATTTGGATTTGTTGAGTTTGTATTTCAGCATTGTTTTCGATAGTGGACCAGGAGATGAGCACTCCTCATCGTTGTGCTTAAGCTCTTTCTGACTATTGTCATTTGACCTATTTAAGTACGATGGGAGTGCCAGAAGACTTGTAAAGTTGTTTTCTGGAACATTGTCCGGTATGACAACAAAATCCACCAGACGAGTTGGTGCTTTTCTTTCAGCCGCAGTGCGAAGGTCTCTTGATTGGGGTATTGCGACATCATTAGTTGTTTGAATTTGCTGAGTTTGTATTTCAGCATCATTGGTAATTTGGATTTGTTGAGTTTGTATTTCAGCATTGTTTTCGATAGTTATTGGAATTGCTGTGTTATTTTCACGATCTGATATTTTGAACGTTACATTTGATTGGATGGTTTTCTTTAAACCTTCAAATTTTCCTTCGTTAATCAGACGAATATCACGTGAAATTATTATTTTGTCTGAATCTTCAGAATACAGACGATAACCTTTTTGAAATTCATCATATCCAACCAAAATGGTTTCTTGCGATTTTCCATCAAGTTTTCGACGTTTTTGTGTTGGAATATGACTCATTGCTGTAGAACCGAAAATTCGAATAGTACTCAAATCTGGTTTTCGGCCATTCCATAGTTCGTGCGGTGTTTTACCAGTTTTACTAGATGGCGATCGGTTCAATAAATAAACACTGTAATAACAAGCTTCAGCCCAAAAACGATAAGGTAAATTTGATTCTTTTAACATGCATCGAGGCTTTTCCACTATTGATCGATTGCATCTTTCTGCCACACCATTTTGTTCTGGAGTGTATGGTATTGTGGTTTCATGAATCATTCCACATTTTTTCATTATTTTATTGAATTTTTCGTTAACGTACTCTGTTCCATTATCTGTACGTACTTTCTTAATTGTGTTTTTGGTTTGATTTTCAACAACATTTTTGAATTCATTAAATTTTTTTTCAATTTCCCATTGATTTTTATTCCGAAGAAAATATATAACAATGGATCGAGAATATGAATCAACGAAAGTTAAAAAATAACGATTTCCTCCGATTGATTCAGGAAATGGTCCGCATAAATCCGATGAAATCAGCTCAAGTTTTTCAGTTGCTCGAGTGCCAACATGTTGAAATGCTAGACGCGCTTGTTTGCCCAAACAACATGTTTTACAGTCTTGCATATCAGTATTTTCAAATTGAAATCCTTCTGCTAAGTTTTGCAATTTAATCATGCTTTCTTTGTTTAGATGTCCTAATCTTTTATGCCATTTCTCAAAACATATATTTTTTGACGTTAACATTACTGAATGAGCATTTTCTACATCACGCTGATTGAGTTTGAAGAATCCATTTTGATGTGATCTCTCTCTCTCTCTGGCGTTTACATCCCATGGAGGGATTTTGCCGTCTGTGCAATCAGCTTCCAATTATCTCGTTCCATGACCAGTTGACCCCAGTTTCGACATCCTATATCACGAAGGTCTTGGATGATGTCATCACGCCAGCGTTGTCTAGGTCTTCCTCTTCGACGAACACCAGCTGGTTGTTGTTGGGACGCTTTTTTTATCATTCTATCCAATGGAGCCCTTTCTACATGACCAAACCATCTAATCCGGTTAGATTTAATGAATCCGATTACATCACAGCCTCCAAGAAGCTGTCTGATTTCGTGATTCATTCGGATTCTATACTGATTTTCAGCAACTTTACATGGACCATAAATTGTTCGTATGACCTTCCTCTCGAAAGTTGATAAAATTCTACAATCGGAGGAAGTCAGTGTCCAGCTTTCACTTCCAAATGTAAGCACAGGTCGAATTAATGCTTTGTAAAGTGTGAGTTTACACGACCGCGAAAGATATTTTGATCGCAGAAGTTTTGAGTATGCGTAGAAAACTCTGTATGCGGCAGAGACACGGGCTTTGATATCTGCCTGCATGTCATTTGACGATGTTATTACAGACCCGAGGTATTTGAAGTTTTCCACGCGTTCCACTTCATAGTCGCCAGTATCCAGATTTCCGGGAGGTATGTTCTTAGATGTTGTTAACACTTTGGTTTTGCCGGTGTTGATGCATAATCCAAGTCGTTTAGCATTTCTTTCAAGCTGAGAGAGACTATCCTTAATATCGCTTGTTCTACGTCCGAGAAGCACAATATCATCTGCGTAGCCAAGAACTTGACTAGATTTGTTAAATATAAAGTTTTGTGTCTCAATTCGGCTTTTTCTTATCGCGTACTCCAGCGCCAAATTAAACAGTACGGGCGCGAGTGCATCACCTTGTCGAACACCTGATGTTATATCGAAAGGATCAGAAACTGACCCTTCGATTACTATTCTACAATTTGATCCGGATGTTGTGAGTTTGCACAGAGAAACAAGTTTCTCTGGGATGCCAAGGCATATGAGTGCGGACCAAAGGTTTTCGCGGATGATACTATCATATGCTTGCTTGAAATCAACGTAGAGCTGGTGAATGCTGATGTTGTACTCCCAACATTTTTCTAGAATCATCCTTAAGGTAAAACATTGATCTGTGGTTGAACGGTTGGGACGAAAACCACACTGATAGTCACCGATGATAGATTCGGCGAACGGGATGAGTCGAGCAAGTACGACATTAGCTAGTATTTTATATGCAGTGTTCAACAGTGCGATGCCACGATAATTCGCACACTTTAGACGGTCACCTTTCTTATGCAACGGAACAATGAGAGCTGTTTTCCATTCAGCAGGTAGTTCTTCTTGGTCCCAGATTGCAAGAATCAGATCATATATACGTGAGACCAGAGCTGCTCCTCCATTTTTCAAAAGTTCTGCGGGAATACCATCGAAACCTGGTGATTTGCCATTTTTCAGTTTTTTAATGGCAGCTTCCACTTCTTCTATTGCTGGGTAAGGGACAAAAATCTCCTCATTTGACGGAGCAATTGCTCGAATAGGATGAACTTCATTCGTTCTATTCAGAAGGTCTTGAAAGTGGGATCGCCACACTGCCAGCACATCGCGTTCACTTGTTGTAAGTTCATTGTTTTCATTTTTGATGGCTGTAGATCTTGGGTGGAAATCTTTTGTCAGATTCCGTGCATTGGCAAAGCACTCTTTTGAATTTCCGTTGGCCGCATGTAGGTCGATGTTTTCGATGCAGCTCTTCATGTGTTCGCGTTTCTTTTTACGTATAAGTTTTGCTGAGGCTTTTCTGGCGCATAGATAATCAGCTTGGGAGCTTCGGGTGTTCCTTGTTAACCATTTTTCTCGCAGTTTTTGTTTATTTTCAACGGATTGGCGGCATTCGTCGTCAAACCATTCGTTGTGTGATTTCGGTGGTCGTTTTCCGATTGTAGTTTGTGCTGCGGCTGTAATGGTTGATTGAAGCGTTTGCCATTCTTCTTGTATGTTTAATGGCATCTCAGAAGAGATGTCATGCTCTTCTATGTTTTGTGTTATTATTTCCTGATATCTATTCAGCGTTTCCGGATGTTTAAATGCTTCGACATTCCAGCGCACGGTCTTTTTTGCTTGTCTGTTAAATGTAGATGATAATTTGCACTTGTACTTAAAGATGACAAGCATATGATCGGTGTCCATATCAGCACCTCTGTATGATCGAACGTCAGTTACACTTGTAGAGTGTCTCTTAGAGATCATGACGTGATCGATTTGATTTTCTGTTCTTCCGTCATTTGATTTCCACGTTGCTTTGTGAATTCTCTTGTGAGGGAAGAAAGTGCTGGAAATGACTAGATCATACATCATAGCCAGCTCGGCTGCGCGAAAACCGTTATTGTTGCTGGTATGATGCAAGCTGTTAGGGCCGATATGTGTTTTAAGTTCTGCAATCCTACCAATTTGAGCATTAAAGTCACCTACCACGATTTTTATATCGTGCCGCGGGATGTTATTGATGACTTCTTCGAGTTCTAGGAAGAACAGGTCTTTAATATCATCTGCTTTATCTTCAGTAGGTGCATGAACATTGACGATCGTTACATTGAATTTTTGCGTGCGGATTCTCAGATCTTTGATGTGATCCAGTTGCAATAATTATATTATTTGAGTCAAAAACTTGCACTCCATTATTGTTAAATACCACTGAATGGCCCTTAGACACAATTTGATGAACGCTCAATAGATTAGTTGCTAAATCAGGTACGTATTGCACATTTTTTATTGATATATTTTCACTTGAGTTGACCGGATAAACTTTTGCTGTACCAATTCCTTTGATGTCAATTGCTGAATTATTCGCCATGCTGATTGTTCCAATTTTTGGTTTCAAATTTTCCATAAATTTTTTGTTGTTTGACATGTTTGCAGTACATGCACTATCAAAAATCCACTCGGAATCATTTAAATTAACATCGGTTGCAAATGCTTTTTCCGATTTATTAGAATTATGACTTTTCGGTTTATTTTTAAAGAAACAGTTATTTGATTTATGATTTCTTCTCCCACAATAATCACATTTTTCATTTGACTCATTGCGATCTTGAGGTTGTGATTTTGACGATTGATCATTTTGATTTTTCTTTTTGTGACGTGAATTACGATTGTAATTATATGAGCTTGATGATGTACTCACAGGGCCGGATCTACCATGGGTGCAATGGAGCGACCGCACCCGGCGCCAACACAAAAAGCGCCAAAATTGAGTTTTGTTTTAAATTCGATTGCTTTTTCGTTTTGGTTTTTAATTAATTTTAAGGCAAATTAAAATTTATTTTTCTATATAAAAAACAACAATTTATTTTTGTGTATTTGTTTTAATTTTTGATCTACGGGCGTGACACCCCCGTGTACTCTTGTCGCTGCTATTGACATACGATTCAACGTGAAATATTAGATACCACTGGCAATAGCAGTGAGATATTACCAGCCAAGGTGATATCATACGGGAGCTGTCGAATGAACTCTATTCATCCAACAGTACTCTCAATTTTATATGCAGTTTTCCTTTTTCTGCAGTTTTCCTTTTTCTATAAATTATTGTTATAAATTATGCGGCGTCATCTTCTGGAGAAACTCTTAATTTTTTTCAACTATATTTAATTTTTTTCAACTACATATATACGCATATTTTTCGAAATTGTATCTTCGTGTCGTGTTGATATTTTTAGGCAGCAAATGAAAAGCTTAGTTTAAGGCCAGTAATGAAACTTGTGGGGAAAACTGAAAATCAGCTGTAAGACCTCTTAGATTTTAAACCGTAGAATTTTGAAACACTTTAATTGAAATTCCTTTAGACCAGACTCGCAAAACTATATAACACAATTTGGAGCAAAATGTTAGCGAAGATAATGCTGCTTTAAATATCTTTGCGTTTAATTTTGTGAAACGATATGTTCTCCAAAATTAATGTTGTTTCTAAAATGCTACAAAGTCTGAACTTGAATGTAATTGAATGTATTTTATTGAATGTATGTAAAAGCTGACGGGTTTCTTGGAGAGCGATTTGAATATTCCGCATCCAAATTAAATACGAATTCATCGTACAAGAAAGAGTTTTGAAAATGAAACACAAGATAATATAATATAAGATCCTGGATCCTTTACAAAATTTCTTTTTCTTCTATTGATTTTTTTAACGGCGTTCATGCTACATTTAGGAGCGTTGCCACTTGCCAGGCTAATCAGCTCTGAATATTCACCACCGTCATTCGCAACAGCAACATAATTACCATGGCAGCCGATTTTTTTAAGGTCGTTTATTACGTCAGTCTCCCATTGTAGTCGTGGTCTACCTCGCGGTCGCCCACTCCCTAAGGATACTAACGTACATTTTTCTAATTATTCCAGACTGTGAATCGGATCGTAGAACATGCCCAAACCAAGCAGTTCTATACTCCAACCTTAATACTCCAATAACTCAATCCAAAAGATGCAGAGATGTACCTTGGTGGAATGGTAACTTGGAGAGGAAAAGGAATAAAGTTCGCAAGCTCTTTAACAGAGCAAAAACAACAAATAATTGGACAGAGTACCGAGTAGCTCTAACCAATTATAATAAAGAACTCAGACAATCAAAAAAGGGGGTAGCGAAAATCCGAAATTCTACGTCCACGCCGTGCTACCTGGGTAACGCTAACGGAATTAGGTTGGTGTAGTTGAGAGGGGCACAGTAAATACTGCTAATACTCAATGATTCTGCACCATGGCGAGTCATTGGCGCCATAAAACCAGTGCAACTCAAGCGTCTGTTCTCCATGTTAGGGGCGGCTTGGAGCGGGCGTCTGTCTTGGATCAAGCGGCTCGCTATATAAATGTGTAGAAAGCGTCTGTTCTCCATGTTAGGGGCGGCTTGCAGCGGGCGTCTGTCTTGGATCAAGCGGCTCGCTATACAAACGTGTAAAAAGGTTGTTTCTGGTGACCTTAAGATGCAGAACGAACCCATTCACGAAAATTTGGGTTGGGCGAAGGGCTAACACCCCATTTCCGTAAAAAAATTATTGTCATGAATTCTGTACACAGGCCTCGGAATATCTCGGATTCAATATTGGAACGACCTCGGAAACTGTACCCGGACTACGATTTAAAAATGGGAACCTGGAACGTGCTAAGCCTCAGAAGACCAGGAGATCTCCTGAAACTAACACAACAAGTCGAGAGCTACACACTGGATATAGTGGCATTACAGGAACTAAGATGGCCAGGGAGTGGAATCCATGAAACAGCGAAAGGATACACTCTTTATTATTGCGGTCATCGAAACGGAGGAGAATTTGGAGTTGGCTTTCTTATACACCGTCGCGTGAATCAGCATGTTATCGACTTCTGCCCAATTAATATGCGGTTATGCACACTGAGAATCCGCACGCAAAAATTCAATGTAACGATCGTCAATGTTCATGCACCTACTGAAGATAAAGCAGATGATATTAAAGACCTGTTCTTCCTAGAACTCGAAGAAGTCATCAATAACATCCCGCGGCACGATATAAAAATCGTGGTAGGTGACTTTAATGCTCAAATTGGTAGGATTGCAGAGCTTAAAACACATATCGGCCCCAACAGCTTGCATCATACCAGCAACAATAACGGTTTTCGCGCAGCCGAGCTGGCTATGATGTATGATCTAGCAATTTCCAGCACTTTCTTCCCTCACAAGAGAATTCACAAAGCAACGTGGAAATCAAATGACGGAAGAACGGAAAATCAAATCGATCACGTCATGATCTCTAAGAGACACTCTACAAGTTTAACTGACGTTCGATCATACAGAGGTGCTGATATGGACACCGATCATATGCTTGTAATCTTTAAGTACAAGTGCAAATTATCATCTACATTTAACAGACAAGCAAAAAAGACCGTGCGCTGGAATGTCGAAGCATTTAAACATCCGGAAACGCTGAATAGATATCAGGAAATAATAACACAAAACATAGAAGAGCATGACATCTCTTCTGAGATGCCATTAAACATACAAGAAGAATGGCAAACGCTTCAATCTACCATTATAGCCGCAGCACAAACTACAATCGGAAAACGACCACCGAAATCACACAACGAATGGTTTGACGACGAATGCCGCCAATCCGTTGAAAATAAACAAAAACTGCGAGAAAGATGGTTAACAAGGAACACCCGAAGCTCCCAAGCTGATTATCTATGCGCCAGGAAAGCCTCAGCAAAACTTCTACGTAAAAAGAAACGCGAACACATGAAGAGCTGCATCGAAAACATCGACCTACATGCGGCCAACGGAAATTCAAAAGAGTGCTTTGCCAATGCACGGAATCTGACAAAAGATTTCCACCCAAGATCTACAGCCATCAAAAATGAAAACAATGAACTAACAACAAGTGAACGCGATGTGCTGGCAGTGTGGCGATCCCACTTTCAAGACCTACTGAATAGGACGAATGAAGTTCATCCTATTTGAGCAATTGCTCCGTCAAATGAGGAGATTTTTGTCCCTTACCCAGCAATAGAAGAAGTGGAAGCTGCCATTAAAAAACTGAAAAATGGCAAATCACCAGGTTTTGATGGTATTCCCGCAGAACTTTTGAAAAATGGAGGAGCAGCTCTGGTCTCACGTATATATGATCTGATTCTTGCAATCTGGGACCAAGAAGAACTACCTGCTGAATGGAAAACAGCTCTCATTGTTCCGCTGCATAAGAAAGGTGACCGTCTAAAGTGTGCGAATTATCGTGGCATCGCACTGTTGAACACTGCATATAAAATACTAGCTAATGTCGTACTTGCTCGACTCATCCCGTTCGCCGAATCTATCATCGGTGACTATCAGTGTGGTTTTCGTCCCAACCGTTCAACCACAGATCAATGTTTTACCTTAAGGATGATTCTAGAAAAATGTTGGGAGTACAACATCAGCATTCACCAGCTCTACGTTGATTTCAAGCAAGCATATGATAGTATCATCCGCGAAAACCTTTGGTCCGCACTCATATGCCTTGGCATCCCAGAGAAACTTGTTTCTCTGTGCAAACTCACAACATCGGGATCAAATTGTAGAATAGTAATCGAAGGTTCAGTTTCTGATCCTTTCGATATAACATCAGGTGTTCGACAAGGTGATGCACTCGCGCCTGTACTGTTTAATTTGGCGCTGGAGTACGCGATAAGAAAAAGCCGAATTGAGACACAAAACTGCATATATAACAAATCTAGTCAAGTTCTTGGCTACGCAGATGATATTGTGCTTCTCGGACGTAGAACAAGCGATATTAAGGATAGTCTCTCTCAGCTTGAAAGAAATGCTAAACGACTTGGATTATACATCAACACCGGCAAAACCAAAGTGTTAACAACATCTAAGAACATACCTCCCGGAAATCTGGATACTGGCGACTATGAAGTGGAACGCGTGGAAAACTTCAAATACCTCGGGTCTGTAATAACATCGTCAAATGACATGCAGGCAGATATCAAAGCCCGTGTCTCTGCCGCATACAGAGTTTTCTACGCATACTCAAAACTTCTGCGATCAAAATATCTTTCGCGGTCGTGTAAACTCACACTTTACAAAGCATTAATTCGACCTGTGCTTACATTTGGAAGTGAAAGCTGGACACTGACTTCCTCCGATTGTAGAATTTTATCAACTTTCGAGAGGAAGGTCATACGAACAATTTATGGTCCATGTAATGTTGCTGAAAATCAGTATAGAATCCGAATGAATCACGAAATCAGACAGCTTCTTGGAGGCTGTGATGTAATCGGATTCATTAAATCCAACCGGATTAGATGGTTTGGTCATGTAGAAAGGGCTCCATTGGATAGAATGATAAAAAAAGCGTCCCAACAACAACCAGCTGGTGTTCGTCGAAGAGGAAGACCTAGACAACGCTGGCGTGATGACATCATCCAAGACCTTCGTGATATAGGATGTCGAAACTGGGGTCAACTGGTCATGGAACGAGATAATTGGAAGCTGATTGCACAGACGGCAAAATCCCTCCATGGGATGTAAACGCCAGAGAGAGAGAGAGAGACAATCAAAAATAAATAGCTGGAAAGAGCTCTGCAATACGATAGATAATCTGCCTGCTGCAGGTCGACTCCGAAAATTGATGTCGTCTGATCACACAAACCCTCTAGGCTCAATCTGTAAACCAAGTGGTACGTATACCACCAGCTGTATTGAGACACTAGATACTTTACTTCAAACCCACTTTCCGGGCTAATTAGAATGGAGCAC
>OY856188.1:151535287-151563835 GCA_963693315.1 Diogma glabrata | reverse complement strand
AACAAGATCAGCAATCAAAGGCGAATCTGAAGGAGGAAGAAGGGAAGAAGATTTCAATATTGTTTGTGAGTAAACATTGAAATATTGTGCATAAGAAAAACATTTAATTAAAAAGACATTGAAAGTAATTTATTGTTGTTTGAATTATTTAATTAATTAAGTGGTATCCACAAAACATGGGGGCTAAGCCAGGATCCCGCAAAATTACTAATTAAATAATTTGAAGTTTATGAAAATTTTTTTTTAGTTAATTTTTTATCAAAATAAAAATTAAAAACTTAGTGAGTGAAAAAAAGTGAGTGAAAAATAAAACTTTATTGTGTTTATATTTTTTTTTATCTGAGCTTGGTTTGTATTAAATGAATTTATAGTGAAATTGAAAACATTTTTCTTAATTTTGAAAAGAAATTAAAGTCAAACAAATTTGCGAAATATTTATTTTTTTGATTAAGAATGAAATTTATAAAAATATTTGAAGAAAAAAAAGTTGTTATTGAAAATTCATGTTTGTTGTAATAAAACAATAAAAACAAAAATAATTGTTTTGATTTTAATTGATATAATTTAAATAAGATAAACTTTATTTTTTATGTGTGATTGAAAAAGTGGTTTTTACGTTTGAACAATTTATTGAATTTATATTTCTTTTTTTGAACATTAATTGATTTTTGTTTCTGAACATTAATAATTGAATTTTGAACATTAATTGAATTTTTTTTATATAGACAGAGTGGAAAATATTTTAAATTGAAATGGGTAAAAATAAGAAGTCAAAGGAGAATAATGTGAGTGTTCTATGGATGAATTCATTGCAAATTTACAATCTAGTTTTGCAAGAATTAATTCTTCTCAATCAGGTCCATCTACAGCCAGAGGTGATTTTAACTTGAGATGCAGCGTCTAAGAAAAGAAAACGCGCAGCTTAAAAAAGAATGCGCTAAAAATTTTAGGAGCCTTCAGAGAATGATGACATTCATGTTGATTGCATTGAAGAGATGTCTAAACAACAAGAAGAATGCAAAGGTGGTAAACTACATTTTTTAGAAGTAAAGGACTCAGTTCCAGAATTCGATGGCAACAGTCACTATAGGGTGGAGTCATGGGTAGAAGAATTTGAAGCTTTGGCGTCTTTGATGTCGTGGAATAAATTAGAGATTGCTAATTTACGCCAAACGATCTGTAGTTTGTACAGCAAGGCTTGTATTAAGATCGTGCAAGAATTAACTAGTTACGACAACCTGAAAAGATTTTTATTGGACGAATTTGGAATAACTCTAAATAGTGCTATATTCATGAACAGCTTACAGCACGGGTACAAGGAAGAGACGAGTCGTTGAGGATTATTTCTTTGCTATGAGGGAGATTGGTGCATTGGGACATGTGGATGAAGAGGCGGTTATTGCATACACCATAAAGGTATTAAAGCTGGTCCTTTCAAACAAGTCGATGCTGTACGGTGCGCGAAGTTATAAAGAATTCAGGGATAAGTTGCAAATGTTTGAAAATTTTAAAAGAGATTTAGAAAATATTAATATGGTTAAACCAAATAAGTTTGGATTACGTTCATCTTCTACATGCTATAATTGTGGAAGAGGTGGTCATGTAGCCAAAGTGTGTCGGAATAAAAGTGAAGGTCCAAGATGTTATAGATGCCTCGAGTTTGGACATTTAGCCAACGTTTGTTCAAATCCGAGTAAATCAAGACGAGATTTCAAACATTCAAAAACAGAAGAGCAACAAAAAAACACCAATACTGTCCAAAAAGAAAACGCTATAGGAACTAACCACATGCAAATTAAAATAAATAGTCACACTCTTTTTGCTCTTATAGATACTGGCAGCGATCTTACTATTCTAAGCGCAGATAAATATGAAAAGATGGGATCACCACCGCTAGAAAACAAAAAATCTACAGTTCTTGGCATTGGAGAAGGCAGAATGACCACAATAGGGTGTTTCAAAGCAAAACTGATCCTGGAAGAATATGATGTTTCGGATGTTAATGTCACGTCGCACCAATAGGTTTGCTAAAGATGAATTGTATTGTTGGAAACGATGTTCTGCAAGGAACAAAAATCACTTTAGAAAATGGTAGAGTAAAAGTAGAGAAAATAGTTAATCCATTGTTCTGTCTTCCTATAGTCAATGATGATGAGATACATTGTGGGTTACCAGAATATGAAGAACGAATCAAAGCTCTAATGCAAACATACAAACCAATACAAATTAAAGAGTCACCGGTGAATATGAAGATAATCCTGAAGAACGACCATTCAGTTTGGCAACCTCCACGAAGATTGTCTTATGCTGAGAAGAAGGAGGTCGATGACCAAATTTCAGAATGGCTGGAGAAACAAATTATTCGCCCTAGCACATCTGATTATGCATCTCCTATAGTGTTGGTAAAAAAGAAAGACAACAGTAAAAGGTTATGTATTGATTACAGGAAACTGAATCGAGAAATAGTGATGGATCGTTATCCTTTACCTCTGATTGAAGATCAAATAGATCAATTGCAGGATGCAAAAATATTCACTACACTAGATTTGGAAAATGGGTTCTTCCATGTTACGATCGATGAAGATAGCCGGAAGTACACAGCATTCGTAACTCCTAGTGGACATTATGAGTTCTTAAGAGTACCGTTCGGGTTATGCACGTCACCTGCATTATTTCAAAGATTTGTGCATTTTGTGTTTAAAGATCTCATGTCAAGAGGAAGTATTTTAGTCTACATGGATGACATAATATTTCCATCGAAAGATGCAGAGGAAGGTATGCGAAAAATATTAGAAGTACTACAGGTAGCAGACGAGTATGGTCTTAAATTCAAATGGAAGAAGTGTCGGTTTCTATTTAGTCGCATTGAGTATTTGGGTTATGAGATCACGGAAGGAGTTGTTCAGCCATCAGAGCTAAAAAATAAGGTGGTTGTTAAGTTTGCTGAACCAAGAAACATCAAACAAGTTCAATGTTTTCTTGGCTTAACTGGATACTTCAGAAGATTTATTAGGGATTACTCAGCTATAGCCAAACCAATATCCGATTTGTTAAAAAAAAGGCGTTAAATTTGAGTTCGGAACAGCACAAAAATTGGCTTTCGAGAAGTTGAAGGCAGCATTAATAACCAAGCCAGTTTTATCTATTTTCAGACCAGAGGCCGAAACGGAACTACATACCGACGCATCGAAAATTGGATTTGGGGCAATTTTGTTGCAAAAAGGCAGAAATGATGATCAATTTCACCCAGTTTTTTATTTTAGTAAAAAAACGACGCCAGCCCAAGAGAAATATTGTTCATATGAATTAGAAGTACTAGCCATAGTTAAAGCATTAATGAAATTTCGGGTGTATTTACTAGGCATGCAGTTTAAAATCTTCACTGATTGTGCGGCTTTCAAGATGACCATGTTGAAAAAAGATATAGCTCCTAGAATTGCTGGTTGGGCTCTATGCCTGGAGGACTACAACTACTCTTTAGAACATCGTAGTAGTACTAAAATGAAGCATGTTGATGCACTAAGTCGTTCTCCGGTAGTAATGGTTATCCAAGACGATTTAGTGCAGAGAATTAAGGTGGGATAAGATAAAGATGGCGATTTAAATTTAATCAAAAAACTGCTTGAGTTTGGTCCACATGAGGATTACTACATTGAAAGGGGAATCCTATTTAAAATGGATGATGAAGGACGAAAATTATTTTGTGTTCCACGGCTTTTGCAGTCAGAAATTATTAAAGGTGTACATGAGCAAGGTCATTTTAGTGTTAAAAAGATGACGGAGATGATAAAAAGGGACTATTATATACCAAAACTTCGAGAAAAGTGTGAGGTCTGTAGGCAAAACTGTATTTCCTGCATTATAAGTGAGAGAAAATCTGGCGTACAGGAAGGATTTCTACACAGCATAAATAAAGATGAGTATCTACTATCAACCTATCACATTGACCATCTTGGGCCAATGCATTCAACTGCCAAAAGTTACAAATATATACTTTGTGTTATAGATGCCTTTTCCAAATATGTTTGGCTTCATCCAGTAAAAACTGTTACATCAACTGAGACAATTGCTAAGCTAGAATCGCAGCAGACGATGTTTGGAAACCCTCAAAGGATAATTGCAGATAGAGGGACAGCTTTTACGTCGAATTATTTCTCTTTAAATTCTACTTTAAAAGAACCTAATTTCCAACCTAAACCTATTTCTAAAGTTTCTTATAAAATGAGGCGGATAATTTTTCGGAATAACATTGTTCGAAAAATGCTTTTAAAAATCAATACTAACAAGGCAACAGGCCCTGATTTTATTCCTCCGATTATACTTAAAACATTTGCTAGGGAGCTAGCACCAATCCTCACAAAAATCTTCTATTTGTCATATAAGAAAGGAATTTTTCCTGAAATTTGGAAAATGGCTAGTGTGCAGCCAGTTTCAAAAAAGGGCAGTAAGACTGATCCTACGAATTACAGACCCATTTCAATTTTATCGGTAGTTGCTAAAATTGTTGAGAAATATGTCAATTTTAATTTAATGGGCTTCTTAGAGTCTTCCAAATTAATTAATGAGAGACAATATGGATTTCGAAAAGGAAGAGCGACGGGAGATTTGCTGCCTTTTGTCACTCATATCTGGAACAAGTCGCTTGAAAACTTTGGAGAAACATTCGGTGTTGCTCTTGATATTTCCAAGGCATTTGACAAAGTTTGGCATAACAACCTTATATGCAAATTGAGATCCTATGGTTTAGACGAGCAGCTTATATCTTGGACACAGAGCTTTATATCTGATCGAAAATTTCGGGTCAATGTTGACGGTGTATCATCGAATACTTTTTCAACTAATGCAGGAGTTCCTCAGGGTTCCGCTTTGTCACCAACTCTTTTTCTTATCTATATTAATGATTTGTTGGACTCAACGGTTCATCCTATACATAGTTTTGCTGATGATAGCACGCTTCATGCGTCTCATGAAGCACCTAAACTATATACACCCTTAGCGCTTAGTGAGTGTAGGTCAAAATTGATAGATTCCCTTAACACTGATCTTAAAACAATTATGGATTGGGGTATTGCTAACAGTGTTGAATTCAATACAAGCAAAACACAGGTTTATCATTTTTCTAGGATAATGACACCCAATCCGTTTCCATTAACGTTTGGGCCCAAAAATCTTTTAGAGAATGAGTCTGTCAGACTTCTAGGAGTTGAGTTTGAAAATAATATGAAGTGGCATTCTCATATTTTTAATCTGGCTAAGAATGCTGTTCAAAAGTTAGGATTTTCAGGGCGATGTCGTAAGTTTTTCGATAGCGAACAACTTCTTTTAGTTTATAAATCTTTTATACGTCCCTGCATGGAATACTGTTCTCACATATGGGGTGGAGCTTACTTGAGTAGTCTCAACTGCCTTGATTCTGTACAGCGTAGAGCTATTAAACTCATTGGTAACCCAAGTCTTACTAACGGTCTTGATTCCTTGCAGCACAGAAGAAATGTTGCTGATTTGACTATATTTTATAAATATATTATGGATGAACGAGCTTCTGAAGAGATCAAATCGATTTTACCTAAATCAGCAAACCTTTTGCGTCACACCAGAGCAAACGTAGCAGCGCATCCCTTTACCGTTCAAATAATTAGGTGTAGAACTGTAGCCTTCCAATGTGACTTTTTCAACAGAGTCTCTCATCTTTGGAATGCCTTACCTTCCTGGGTTTTCCCTGATGAATTTAATCCTCAAGACTTTAAAGTTAACGTTCATAAATTTCTCAGAGAATCTTAATTTGCATTCCATTCTTATCCCTAGGTGGCATGGTATCTTCGGATATTCAGAGACGTTAATTTATAATTTATTATAATTAACACTAAACATGCCTAACTTTGAATAAAAAAAAAAAAAAAGAATGAATTCTCGAAGTATTGTCAGGATAACAGCATAAAACTTTCGTTAATAACTACGGGAGTACCAAGAGGAAATGGGCAAGTTGAAAGGCTGAATCGGACTATAATACCAGCACTAAAAAAGCTATTAGTTGAGTCGCCGGAGAAATGGTATAGTACACAGCAGAACTACAAAGATTTTTAAATGCCACCTGGCAAAGAAGCATCGCTACAACACCGTTTGAGGTAATGTTTGGGGTCAAGATGAGAAATCCAGAAGACCAAACTATTGCCGAAATTATAGAGGAGCAGTTAACAAACGATTTTCTTTGGAACGAGATACTATTCGAAAAGAGGCTAGGAATAATATATTAAAGGTGCAAGAAGAAAATTGTAGGAGTTTTAACAAAAAGAGAAAAAAAGCGACAATATACAAAATTGGAGATGTGGTAGCAATAAAGAGAACCCAATTTGCTACGGGAAACAAGCTGACTACCAAATATTTAGGTCCATACAAAGTTACTGAGGTCAACCGAAATGAGCGCTATAAAGTAGAGAAAATAGGTGAATTTGCCGGACCAATACGAACTGCAACTAGTGCTGACAACATGAAATTCTGGAAGCACACATCCACTAATGGGCAAGATTGGCAAGAATTTTCTTCAGATGAGGACGAATAAGACGAGTCCGCAGGAGCGGCTGGATGTAGGATGGCCGAGTCTGTAGGATCACCCTACAATGTATAAAAGTTATAACACTTTGCCCGATGTAATACGTACTATAAACCATAATAGCATTTAAAGTATTACCAGAGTTTGACTATGGTTTATAGCACAACAGATATAAAAAGAACGCAAACCGTAGTCAAATCCTCTTTAACTTCCCACAATCAAAGGAGACTCTACTATCAAAGGCGAATCATCAATCAAAGGCGAAACATTAAACAAGATCAGCAATCAAAGGCGAATCTGAAGGAGGAAGAAGGAAGAAGATTTCAATATTGTTTGTGAGTAAACATTGAAATATTGTGCATAAGAAAAACACATTTAATTAAAAAGACATTGAAAGTAATTTATTGTTGTTTAAATTATTTAATTAATTAAGTGGTAGCCCACATATATATATATATATATATATATAATATATATATATATATATATATATATATATATATATATATATATATATATATATATATATATATATATATATATATATATTATATATATATATATATATATATATATATATATATATATATATATATATATATATATACATATATATATATATATATATATATATATATATATATATATATATATATATATATATATATATATATATATATATATATATATTATATATATATATATATATATCTTTATATATATATATATATATATATATATATATATATATATATATATATATATATATATATATATATATATATATATATATATATAAATTAAAAACTAATAACACTTGTTTTTATATTTCGCATATATGTTTTTATTTTTATTTTCTAAAAATTTTTGCTCAATGCATTTCGGCTTACGCCATTATCAAGAGCGATTCAAAAAGTTTATGAAGAAAAAATTTTGATTTGAATCAAAAATAAAATGAAAAATGAATAACTAGATTAAATAATTTATATAAACAAATTGTTAAAACATTTAATTAAAAAGTAGGTAATTTTTCTTATTTAATTGGTTGATAATGGAAATACCATAAATTTGTTGATTTAATAGTTTCTAAAAATGATGACCGAAAAATAGATCCGGATTTGTCAAAGGAGAACAAATAACGTCGGTTTGAGAATTTAGTAAATTTTTGTTAAAGTGCATTGCTTTACGTATTTCAAAAGCTTCCAAAAGATCAAGTTTAAGACCTTTCGTTTCATATTGTAAAATTTGAATATTGTTGTTATTTATAAAATTACTAGTATGATTTTCCTCAATTAAATGATTAGAAAAGGTGGAAGATGTTTGTCCTACTCTTAAAATACGAAAATGTTCAGCACATCGAACATGAAACGGACGACCTGTCTGTCCAATATAGATTGCATCACAGTCAGAACAGAACAGATAGTTGATAGACTCCAGATTTTGAAAACTTACTTAATTTTTGTTTATTATTTACAAGAAGATTTTGAAGGTTATGATTATTATAATAAGCACAACTTAAATTTGTATGTTTTGAAATTTTGTTTCCTAATTTTTGGCTTAAATTACCTGTGTAAAGTATTTTACGCCATAATTTTGTTTCAAGGACGGGGTTTGGATACATTAAATTATAAGAAATCTTTTTTAATTTCTTACGTAAAATTTTGTGAACTAATGTAGGATTATATCCATTATTAAGAGTTATGTTCGAAATAACATTGAATTCCTTTTGAAAATTAGCTGCGGAAAGAGGGACTTTTATAAGTCTATCAACCAATGCATGAATGGCTGAATGTTTTATATTTGACGAATTAGAAGTAGAGTGTATAATAGAATCTGTACATGTTGGCTTACGATAAATATTAAAGAGAATTTAGAAAATGAATGACTTATACTTATATCAAGAAATTGATGCAATTTTCGACTTCTTTTTCGATTGTAAATTTAATAGAAATATGTTTATTATTAATTATTTCAAGAAACGACTCTAATTCTAAATCAGTTCCAGTCCAAAGACAAAGAATATCACCAACACAACGATACCAAAATAAACATGACTAGAAAGTGGAATTGATACATCTAAAATTTCGATCTCAAAAACATCAATAATAACAATAATAATATTAACAACAACTGAATCTACAAATTCTTTTTATCCAAGAATAAAAAATTTAACAAATATCATTTTTTCAAATGATGAAATTGAACAGTTAAACAAAGGGTTAAATTCGCTCCAGTTAATACTGTAACGATTCTTCGTTGGTTCTTTTCGATTATTGAGCAAATACGACAGTAAAAAGACTGATCTTTAGTTAACAAAATCTCAAACTTTATTTATCAACCAGTTACAGCAACTTCCGATTTTAATTACAATGAATTCCAGGGTCTCCAATTTATGTACGATAAACTTCACCGCTTTTCCACAATTTGAATCAATAATATTCGGAATCGTAAAATCTGTATTTACTATTCCACAAAGTTCAAATTCTTTCACTATTAGTACCCAGGCTCAAGTACCACCGATTATTCCTTATACTTGCGAATATTTATAAAACACTTTTAATTGCAAAATTAAAACTGACTATCTGATATTTTGTTCGCTTATTTATATTCAAAAACAAATAAGCAGAAACGTCTGGTAACTCAGTTTTTGTTGCCAGTGTATTTTCTAGAAACAATAGGCCACACCTCCTTTTAATTCATTAATGTAAAAATTTAATTTACATTAATTTATGCAACTTGTATTAGTTAAAGGGAGTTAACTTTTAATTCATCTTTGCCATAGTCTGAATGTAGAAAACATTAAGGCAGAACGTATTGGTTATTTATGATTAAATTAAATTAACCCATTCTGGACGAAGTTTATTACACTGCCCTCCATTTAGTTTTGTTCGTCCCGAACAATATCAGCTATTGCAATGGTACTGTTACCTTGGTACGGTGCCAACCTTTGCAGATGTATCACTTTCATCATGGTACGGGGTCCCTTTTGGATGCGGTAGATAACATCATTAATTTGTTTGATTATTTTATATGAACCTTCCCAATCTGGCTGCAGCTTGGGTGATCTTCCCTTAGTTCTCCTGGGATTGTATAGCCATACCAATTCTCCTTCTTGAAAACCGCCACTATTTGCCTTTATGTCGTACCTGGTTTTCATTTTGTCACTGGCAATCTTAATGTGGTCTTGAACCTGTTGATGGATTTTATTCATCTTCTCCCTTAGTTGTCCCACATAATCTGTTTTCGTAGATACCAGACCTCCAGGGATGCCGAACTCAATGTCACTAGGAAGATGTAGTTCTCTCCCGAACATGATATTCGCTGGCGCTTCACATGTCGTATCGTGCACTGCGCTACGATAGGCCATCAAGAATAACGGAAGATCCTTATCCCAACTTCTTTGGTTGGCTTCCACTACCTTCGACAAATGTTCTTCCATGGTTCGGTTGAATCGTTCTACCATGCCATCCGATTGTGGGTTCATAGGTGTAGTTCGTGTTTTTCTAATGTCGAGTGTTCTGCACAGCTCTTCCATCAGTTGAGATTCGAAATTCCTTCCCTGGTCGGTATGCAATTCGAGCGGTGTTCCATATCTGCAAACCCATTCATTGACTAATGTTTCCGCGACCGTAACTGCTTCCTGGTTCGGTATTGCATAAGCTTCCGGCCATTTTGTAAAGTAATCAATGACCACCATGATGTATTTGTTACCTTTCGTCGTTTCCGGAAATGACCCCGCGATGTCTATAGCAATTCTCTCCATTAGGGCGCCCACATTGTACTGTTGCATCTCTCCTCGAATTCTAGTTTTTGGTCCTTTGCTCGCTGCACAAGTATCGCATCGCCGACACCATTGCTCTACGTCCGTTCGATACCTTACCCAATAAAACCTCTCCCTTACTTTGGCTAGGGTTTTATTGACTCCCAGGTGTCCTCCAGAAATACTTCCATGCAGCTTTCCCAGTAAATCTTCTACTAGACTAGATGGTAACACCAGCTGTTCCAACACTTTCTTTCCACCAGCGGACTCCCATTTTCTTTTTAGTATCCCGTTGTCCATAAATAGTGAGTGCCATTGCCCCCAGTTGCTACTCACCTCCGTACTTAAAGGTGCTACCTCTTTCCACTCCGGTCGCCTTCCCTCGGTTTTCCATTTCAATACTGGAGCCATAGCTGGATCTTCTAGCTGCTCTCTTTTCATTGCCTCAGTACACCAATCGTCAGGAGTTTGGAATCTGATTTGGTTCACTTTCATTGCCTCATTTCCCTCAGTTCTGCTACATGACTTGCACTCCTCTATACAGGGTCTTCTAGACAAGGCATCAGCGTTACCATGGATCCTTCCCTTGCGGTGTTCAACTTTGAAGTCGTAGTTCTGCAGGATCTCTATCCATCTTGCTGCTTGTCCTTCAGGAAATTTGAATTGTAATAACCATTTTAGAGCAGCATGGTCCGTGCGAATCAGGAATGGTTGTCCACACAAACACTTGTGGAAATGTTTCACAGCCTTGATGATAGCTAGCAACTCCTTCCTCGTGACACAGTAATTCCGCTCCGGTTTTGACAGAACTTTACTGAAGTACGCCACCACTTTCTCATCGTCTCCAATTTTCTGTGACAAAACAGCTCCGGTTCCTACATTGCTTGCGTCTGTGTCCAGAATGAACATCTTTCCGGATTCTGGATAGGCTAGTATAGGGGTGTTGCATAGTTTTTCTTTTAAACGGCTGAATGCATTCATTACATTCGGTTGTCCACAGAAACTTTGTATTTGCCTCTGTCAGTTTATGTAGACTCTTGGCGATATTCGCAAAATTCTCCACGAATCTACGATAATAGGTGCATAAGCCAAGAAAACTGCGTAGCTCATGAACATTCTTCGGTACTGGCCAATTTTTCACAGCATCAATCTTCTCAGGATCGGTTCTGACTCCATTTCCTGTAATGATGTGTCCAAGGTACTTCACTTCTTTGTGGAAGAGATTGCACTTTACCGGATTCAACTTCATGTTGGCATTACTTATTCTTCTGAGTACTTCTGCGAGGTTCATTAGATGCTCTTCGAAGTTGCGACCCATTATAATGATGTCATCAAGATAAACTAGGCAGGCCTTCCAGGTTAAACCATGCAACACGCATTCCATTAGACGTTCAAATGTTGCTGGGGCATTGCATAAACCAAACGGCATCACATTGAACTCCCACAACTCATTGCCAGTAGAAAATGGTGTCTTTCGTCGATCTTCTGGATGCATTTCAACTTGCCAGTAACCACTCTTCAGATCTAGTGTGCTGTACCATTTGGCTCCTGATAATGTATCCAGTGTGTCATCAATTCGTGGCAGTGGATAGCTGTCCTTAATGGTTACCTCATTCAGTTTTCAATAGTCTACACAAAAACGAACTGACCCATCTTTTTTTCTAACTAGCACCACTGGTGAGCTCCATGGACTCTTAGATGGCCTAATGATTCTATCATTTTTCATTTTGTCCAGCATTCCTTGCACTTCCTCATGTTTAGCTAGTGGTAGTCGTCTAGGAGGCGGTCTGATAGGATGAGCATTTCCAATGTTGATCCTATGTCGCACGATGTTTGTTCTTCCAACATCTTCATCTCCAGTAGAGAAAACGCTGCTCATCTTCGTTAATGCCCTCTTAATTTCTTTGAATTCAGCCGGGTTCATTCTTTTACTAAGATCTTGAAGTATTGCTACTAATGCGGGATTGTTTCTCTGCATGAAGACCTTCTGCTCTTCTTGACAGCTGATTATCTCTTTTATGGTGCTGCATTTGGCGATTTATTCTCCATGATTGATGACCACTCGTTTATTTGAGAAGTTAATCAGTTGCACTGGAACTACCCCCTTTGGCTGCTACTAACGTTCGGCCAATCATAATGTTTCCCCCGAAGTCATTGTTAGCTGACTCAATTATCACAGGTGAATTTTGGTCACTTTTATTTAGTAGCTTAGTCCATATGATCTTCTCAGATTTTGCCGGGATCTCAGTTGGTCCATCACTAATAACACGGACCTCAGCATTGTCGTTGGTGGCGTGTAGCACTATTTCTGTGTTTCCATATCTCAGTACGTGGCTTCCCAGATCTAATATAAAATTGTATTCTTTCATGAAGTCAAGCCCAATTATGCACTCATCTTCTATATCTGCTATAATAAATCGGTGCCCAAATGAATTTCCTCCAAGGTGAACTTCTTGGTCGCTTTCTCCATGAACTAGAACTGTTTCACCCGTAGCTGTTTTTAGGGTGAATCGTCTTGCTGTATCGATCTGACTATCATAAACCACATCTGGACGCACTATCGATCTAGAAGCACCTGTGTCCAAAGTCAACATGCACGATATGCTTCCAACGGTTGCCTCTAAGATTAGACTACTATTTTCTCTTTTTACTTGTGATACCACCAATGTAGGGCATTGTAATTGAGCCAGCTTTCGCCCATCAAAACTGGCACGATCTAGTTTCCCGAATCCGAAACGCGGCATCTGTCTTCCGGGTGCGGCTCCCATTTACATTCTCTTCGGATGTGCCCCAACTTTCCACAGTTCCAGCATCTTACTCTGCTAGATCTACTTCGTTGATTTCGTTCAGGTTTATCTTCCAAATTTTTAACACGCATGATCACTTTATCTAGCGCTGCTTTTAATGGCTCTTCAGCAACTTCCATCTTACGTACCCTATCTGAGCCATACGCTCTTTTTCCAACTTCCATTTGTAGGGCTAATGCTAAGACTTCTGCAGGTAATTTCTTTCCGCTTAGATACAGCTGATTTCTCATTTGTACATCTCGAAGAGCATTGATAAATGTATCAGCTGCCAGCTCGTCTCGATGTTCAGCGTTATAGTTCGGATATGACAGATTAACCAGTCTCACAATGTCAGCCCCTAATTCTTGCAAAGTTTCGCTGACTCCTTGTTTTCGTGTTTTGAGCTGCATGCGATGGAGAGCTTGCATATGACTTTCCCCATATCTTACTTCTAAGGCCTCCATTAGCTTGCTGTAATCACGTTCTGTCGCTGATAATGTCTATAGAATTTCAGCAACAGGTCCCTTCAATGCCAATATAAGCGCATTTGCTTTTTGCTGGAGATCAACCCCAGTTGTTGCTATCTCAAATTACATCTTAAATATCTGATACGATGTAGATCCATCAAATGCGGGTATTTTCACTCTAGCTGGAGCTGAACTAGTTGATGGATTGATCATGTTACCTGACTTCACTTGCGCTATTTCTTGGCGGAATTCACTCGAAAGATTGCGTAATTTCTCTTCATGTTCTTCGGTAACTTTCCGCAGCTCCCTTTCCATGTTGTTGATTTTCACCTCTTTCACTGGATATACGTGACTCAATTACTTCACGTAGACTTTCTTGCTTCGCCATCATATCAGCAAATTGTTGTCGTTGCTCTACTTTTTGTTCTGCTGCCTGTTTTTCTTGTCGGGCCATCATTTCAGCAAGTTGTTGTTGTTGCTCTGCTTTTTGTTCTGCTGCCAGAACTTTTTGTTCTGCAGCCTGTTTCTCTTGTCGGTCCATCATTTCTTTCATCAACACCATCATCGGATCAATTGCTGGGGCATTCTGAACTGGAGCTTCCTCCGGCTCTATTTCTATGACCTCTGTGTTTTGGCCTGCTTCTTCTAAAACTTTACGCAGCCGGAATGCAAGTTCTGCCTTCGTTCCATGGATTGGAGCATTCCTTTTCTTAAATCATCCTTCAACTGGGTCTGGCTGAGATCACTAATATTTACTGTCCTGACCATTGTTTCAATAATCCCACTTCTGACACCACTGTAACGATTCTTCGTTGGTTCTTTTCGATTATTGAGCAATAGGTCTTTCTAGAAACAATAGGCCTTTCTAGAAACAATAGGCCACCCCTCCTTTTAATTCATTAATGTAAAAATTTAATTTACATTAATTTATGCAACTTGTATTAGTTAAAGGGAGTTAACTTTTAATTCATCTTTGCCATAGTCTGAATGTAGAAAACATTTAGGCAGAACGTATTGGTTATTTATGATTAAATTAAATTAACCCATTCTGGACGAAGTTTATTACAATACTAATAAAATTAAAAGCCACTTATCATTAGCAGTGGATATTGATGTAGCTCTCTCTGGAACATCAGCTAGCTGTAACATCAACAGAAATAATTTTTAATCTATCTGTGCTGAAGATATCAGGTTTCATCTAAATTTTTCTAATTTAAATAATTTTGATATAAAAAATTCATTTTTGGTTAATAATATAAAAACTAAACTTTTAGACACAAGTTCAGTTTTATGTAAGGCAGATAAAGGAAATACCATAGTAATTTTATCAGAAAATCTTTATTCTGAAAAAAATTTTGATTTTATTAGTGATAGTTGAGCAGTATTTATACGCTCTGACGCCACGAGTAAATTTAAGATTAATGTGTCTAAATGTCTCTCGTCATGTATACAACTAATCCCACCACAAACTGCTTTTCGTTTCAAATTAATGAACCCTTCTGCTCCTGTCCTTTACGGATTACCCAAACTACATAAATTAACTATGCCTATCAGACCTATAGTTTCATATTGCAATGCACCAGCTTATAAACTTTGTCAAAAATTTAACAAACTTTTTATTGAACATACAAACTTTTTCTCACATTATTCTGTTAAAAATTCAATTGACCTTATTGACAAAATAAAAAATATTGTTGTTCCTTCATCTTCAAAATTAATTTCCTTTGATGTAACCAGCTTATTTACATCTATTCCTATTAACGTTCTAAATACTGTTGTATTCAAAATTATTAATGATTCCGTTCAATCTGATGACATTCGAAATGAGCTCTCCGCATGATGTATAAAACTTGTGTAGAGCAAAATTACTTTTGTTTTGATAATAGATATTATAAATTCACAGACGGACTACCAATGGGATCTCCTTTGTCCCCACTTTTGGCAGAAATTTTTATGAACTTTTTTGAGATCGTAATTTTAGATGTATCAATTCCACTTTCTAGTCATGTTTTATTTTGGTATCGTTGTGTTGGTGATATTCTTTGTCTTTGGACTGGAACTGATTTAGAATTAGAGTCGTTTCTTGAAATAATTAATAATAAACATATTTCTATTAAATTTACAATCGAAAAAGAAGTCGAAAATTGCATCAATTTTCTTGATATAAGTATAAGTCATTCATTTTCTAAATTCTCTTTTAATATTTATCGTAAGCCAACATGTACAGATTCTATTATACACTCTACTTCTAATCATTCGTCAAATATAAAACATTCAGCCATTCATGCATTGGTTGATAGACTTATAAAAGTCCCTCTTTCCGCAGCTAATTTTCAAAAGGAATTCAATGTTATTTCGAACATAACTCTTAATAATGGATATAATCCTAGATTAGTTAACAAAATTTTACGTAAGAAATTAAAAAAGATTTCTTATAATTTAATTTATTCAAACCCCGTCCTTGAAACAAAATTATGGCGTAAAATACTTTACACAGGTAATTTAAGCCAAAAATTAGGAAACAAAATTTCAAAACATACAAATTTAAGTTGTGCTTATTATAATAATCATAACCTTCAAAATCTTCTTGTAAATAATAAACAAAAATTAAGTAAGTTTTCAAAATCTGGAGTCTATCAACTATCTTGTTCTGACTGTGATGCAATCTATATTGGACAGACAGGTCGTCCGTTTCATGTTCGATGTGCTGAACATTTTCGTATTTTAAGAGTAGGACAAACATCTTCCACCTTTTCTAATCATTTAATTGAGGAAAATCATACTAGTAATTTTATAAATAACAACAATATTCAAATTTTACAATATGAAACGAAAGGTCTTAAACTTGACCTTTTGGAAGCTTTTGAAATACGTAAAGCAATGCACTTTAACAAAAATTTACTAAATTCTCAAACCGACGTTATTTGTTCTCCTTTGACAAATCCGGATCTATTTTTCGGTCATCATTTTTAGAAACTATTAAATCAACAAATTTATGGTATTTCCATTATCAACCAATTAAATAAGAAAAATTACCTACTTTTTAATTAAATGTTTTAACAATTTGTTTATATAAATTATTTAATCTAGTTATTCATTTTACATTTTATTTTTGATTCAAATCAAAATTTTTTCTTCATAAACTTTTTGAATCGCTCTTGATAATGGCGTAAGCCGAAATGCATTGAGCAAAAATTTTTAGAAAATAAAAATAAAAACATATTTGCGAAATATAAAAACAAGTGTTATTAGTTTTTAATTTATATTAAAATGTTTCGACAAGTGCCGACAGTCGACACTATTGAATTTATATATATATATATATATATATATATATATATATATATATATATATATATATATATATATATATATATATATATATATATATATATATATATATATATATATATATATATATATATATATATATATATATATATATATATATATATATATATTGTAACGTTTGGTTTCTATAATTGCATTTAATTCAAATAAATTGAAATCAAACAATAAAACAAAATTTAATAAACAAAAAAAAATAAGAGAAAAAAATTAATTTGTATATATAAAAAAAATATCCATATAAAAAAAAAAATATATTTAAATGAAACAAAAAAAAAATACTTGAAATTATATTTTGATAAAAATTAAATTTAGGAAAATAAGAAAATAAGTTTATATAGCTGCCTTTAGTTTTAATTCATAATCTTAAGACGATCTGCAAAATAGAGACCAATAAATGTTTATGGAAGTTACTAACCGTTGTTGTGTTCAATCAAAATTTTATGAAATCTCATTTGATCAACTTAATTCGAGTTCAGAGGAGTTAATACAAGTTACTGCGGTGTTCTAAGAATTTTATGATGTCGAGCGGATAATAACGTTAAATTAATTTTAACAGAAGCCGGTGTTGTTACAGCAATGTTAAAAACAGCCATGAAAATGGAAACGAAATCTATTTTATCGGCTTTATGGAATTTAACAAGGAATATTAAGAAGAATATTAACAAATGTGTCAAGCCGTATTATCGTAAAATATTAAGACAACGTAAATTGTTTAGAAATTCTACTTCAACAATTAAAATTTAAAAACTCAACCGTTGTAATTAATGCATTTAGATCGTTGCTTAAATTGCTATGCTTAATAGGCGAATTGCTGAACACCAATTTCGAAAGTTATAATTTCGAAAAATAAAATGCAACCAACATCAAAATAAATCAAAAATATTATTAATTGGGGAAATATGGGGAAATTTTTGGTATAAAAGGAATAGGAATTTTGAGATATTTCTCTTTGGTTTTGAACCGGCACAGCAGCAACAACAAATTGGGTGGACACAACAAAAGGAAAAACAGCCATCAACGGGAAGGAACAATTTCTTGAATTAGAAGATGGCAGATAATTAGGTAGAATATATAAAAAATTTATTTATATAATTATAACTTTTATTGTTATTTATTTTTTTAATTTTTGGTTAATGTTAACTTCCATTTTTTTTTTGTAAAGCTTAAAGTCAATTAAATATTATATTGAATTTTTGAATTAATTTTGTTTTGCTAAATTCTTGTGTTCGTTTTGTTGTGTTGTGGTTGTGCTGTTTAGAAAAAAAAAATATATAAAATTATATCAAGTGAAAAGTTTTTTTTTAAAAAAAAAAAATAAATGGAAAATAAATCGAATTTCGTTTTTTTTTATTAATTATTTGTTGTGTTCGTATTGTGTTTGTGCTGTAAAAAAAAAAAAATATATCAAGTGAAAAGTTTTTTTTTTGGAAAATGAAATTGAGTCTTGTACATGTGGTACGGATGGTAAAGGCCCGTCTCACCACCTAAAAAAATAGCGTAGCGCACAAAAGGACGTTACATTTGGCATCCCTTGCGGGGAGACTTCAACCAGAAACAACAACATCTTTACTGGAAGTGCCACGTGGATGAGATTCATTTTTGGTTTTGTGAAAAGAAAAAAAATTTTTTTTTTTGTGTTTTATGTGGATATATTAGTGTTAGTTAATTTTTAGGTTAAGTGCATGCTTGGTGATGAGTTAAACTTAAACGAATTAGGATTAGTTATGGTGAAATAATAATAAGAAAAAAAAATTTTAGTGAGTGTCCTAATTAAAATTAATTTATCTTTATTTTGTGTTTATGTTAGTCGGTTTAAAAAAAAAAATTAATTTTGTGTTTTGTTTAAGAATAGATAAATAAATAAATAATAAATTAAATTAAATAAATATTAAATAAATAAATTAAGTTGCATGCTTGGTGGTCTGAAGATAAAAAAAAAAAAAAAAAAAACACAATTAATTCCAAATTTCTAGTTAATTTCATGTATTTTTTTTGGTTATGGTGGAAGGTTTAAAATAAAAGAGAAAAAAAAAAACAGTGATTGTCCTAATTTAGTTTAAGTGATGTTATTTTCGTCTTGGTTATTGTATTTGTGGTTTTGTAATTCGATAAACATATATAGTAATTTACTTTTGTGGTGATTTAAATTAGTGTGAAAAGCAAAAGAAAAATAATAAATGTTGGGCATGTAACGTAAAATAAAAAAAAAGAAAAAAAAAAAAAAAAAAAAAAAAATAGAAATAGAAGGAAGGAACAGGAATAAAAATAGCCTGTCAATTTGTGGTTCCTGAAGGTCAGCGGAAAATCATAAATGACTAAAAATGGCGCATCATAATGGTATGTTGATATAAAGAAAAAATAAATTCTAATATTGATAAATAACCATTGACTATATATATATATTAAAATAAATGATAAAGGTTATTACACAAAAATATAAATTTTGGTTCTAATTTGATTTGTTTGATTTATATCTATTCTACAAAAATATGAATTTTGGTTGGTTGATTTTATATTCTTTCACGATCGCATTTATGGTAATTGTTTAACTTTTGAAAAATTTAATAAACTGAAAACGTTTTTTGCCTTCTCTCGCAAGTTTGTAATAATTTTTTTGGTATTTTGTTGGGGATGTAAACTTTGCTTTTTTGTGTTGATATAAACTTTAATGGGACATACGGTGCTTGATTTTGACCCAATTCATTTGGAACCAGATGAACTTAAGTACGAGTTACATATTCGGAACATCATAGGATTATCGTCTAATAGGGAGGAAACTAAAGCCATCAGGGTGGCATTAGGAAAGGAAATAAGAGGAGAGCAAAAAACTCCTGTGACCACGTCGTTAAGTGCTGTGGACGAAATTTGTAGTTCAAAACTAGCCTTAATAAATCTTAAAGAAAGTTATACCAAAGCGGTTCAACTAAAAAACTGGGATCGTCTTCAACAACTAAAATCTAGATTAGCTGCGTGGATTAACCGGCTAAATAGAATAGACTCGGAAAAATTTTGTGATACGGATAACATTTTATTTAAATTTGAAGAATTATACTTAACTATTTCCAATATGAGTTTACGGGATTTGGAAAGTAGTAGCCAGCCAAGACAAAACCAAAATAATTTGACAAACGAGTCAAATCTTCATTCAGCTCCATCCACTTCACGTGATAGTTCTCAGTCTACTGGAAACGGAGAAACTCTTCCAAAAACTCCAATGGGTCGTGGTAGAGGCATGAGTAGATTAACAGTGCAGGACAATTTTCAAAACAATTCGCAACATTTACCAGTACCTAGCATTTTATACAAACCTTACGTAGAAGACTGCGATATACAAAAGCCGATGGAAAACCTTAATATTGACCAAGAAATGAGAAATCGCCCTGTTAACTTGCATAGGTGGAAAGTAGTTTTTAGTGGAGACGGACAAGGTCTTTCTCTAAATGAATTTTTGTCCAGGGTCAGGATTTACGCAAGAGGTGAATGCGTCACTTCAGAGCAATTGCTTGTAAATGCACATTATTTGTTCACAGGTAAAGCTGAAAAATGGTATTGGGGCAATATAAACGATTTTCGAGATTGGGACAGCCTAGTAGAAGGGGCAAAACGAGAGTTTCTCCCCAGAAACTATAATTTTTTTTTAAGGGAAGAGATGAACAACAGAGTTCAAGGTAAAGATGAACCATTCTCAAATTTCATAGCCGATATGAAAACACTTTTCCAGAGAGTCGAACCATCGTTAGATGAAACGTTTAAAATGTATGTAGTTCGGAAAAATATGCTACCTGAGTACGCTTTCCATTTGGCAACAACCACTGTAGAAACACTCGATCAATTAGTAGATCTCTGCCGACGCTTAGATGAAGCTAAATTATTGGTGAGAAGGAGACTAAACGCAAATCAGTTTTCGAATGAAGTTTTTGTTGAGCCTTCTTGTTTTCCCAAACATAGCTCTAAAGGAGATGACTTTAGATTTAACAGAGAAAGATGCAATGTAGATAACTTGGGTCGGCGTATATTTGGTAATAAGGATGGAAATGATAGAGGACAAGATCAGCGTAGAGGACTATTTAGTGTAGAACAACAAAGAAATATAAACAGTACCAACTATGACGAATCCAGTCAAAGAAGAAATTACGGTGATACAAGAAGCGAAAACAGACATTTTTCTAGACATAGAGAGCCAAATCGTCAAACAAATAGGAATAACACTTATTCTTCGGTTTCAACGTCATGTTGGAATTGTGATAGGCCAGGTCATACTTTTAAAAATTGTCGCAGACCTCAAATAAAAGTATTTTGTTATTATTGCGGTACAAGTGGTTTTACCACAAAGTCATGTCAAAATCACAGGAATTTTAAGGTTGTAAAAAACACACCATTGCAAAATAGAGAACCAGTTTCAGTGACGGTACCACAACAAGGATTGAACCAGTCGGGAAACGGGAATGGAGAAGGAGAAGTTTCAGAAGCCGCTCCTCTTTCGTAGATTCAAAGGTTTCAAATTTTAATAATAGTTTTGAGAATCAGTCATTTAAAGAAATAAAAATCATACCAGAAATCATAAATTTAAATAGAGATACGCGACCATACCTTAAGGTTGAGATCCTTGGTCACAAACTTAAGGGATTGTTGGACTCTGGTGCAAGTTGCACTGTTTTAGGTAAAGGTAGCCTCGAATTAATCTCGCGATTAAAATTGAATCGGCAAATAGACGACTGTGCGATTAGAACTGCAGATGGTACCGTACACAAAGCTGTCTACAAAGTTTTAATACCTTTTAAGGTTGTTGATAAAATTGCATTAGTTTCAACGTTAGTGATACCATCAATCACCAAAGAGTTAGTACTCGGTATGGATTTCTGGAACACCTTTGGTATACGTCCACAATTTTGTAAGTCTAGTTATACTTGCGATGCGATCGACACAGTAACGGATAGAATCAGGCTAGCAAATGCAGAAGTTAGATATTTAGAGAAGACGATTGCAAGGTTTGATGCGACGAAGGAGGGTTTCCTCGGTTGTGCAAATTTCATAAAACATGAAATCGAGACAGACCCAAACTGCAAACCAATTGTTAGACGACCTTATCCATTGTCACCATATGTTCAGAAGGAGGTTGATGCAGAATTGGATAGGATGCTGAAACTTGGGGTGATCGAAGAAGCTAAAAGCGAATGGGCTAATCCATTAGTTGTAGTAAGAAAATCTAGTGGTAAGGTACGACTCTGTTTGGATGCAAGAGGGCTAAATGGGGTGACGGTAAAAGATGCGTACCCGCTTCCAAATATTGGCAGAATATTAGGACAACTAAGAGCAACCAAATATCTTTCATCTATAGATCTTTCAGATGCGTTTTGGCAGGTAGAACTAAAGGAAGATTCACGGCATAAAACAGCGTTTAATGTGGCTGGCAGAGGTCATTTTCATTTTAAACGGTTACCATTTGGCCTTTGTAACAGCGCACAGACCTTGTGTAAGGCGTTAGATCAATGCATAGGAAATGACTTAGAGCCAAACGTTTTTGTTTATATAGACGACATCATTATAACGACAGATACATTTGAACATCATATACAATTACTGGAGATTATTGCAGATAGATTAAGGAAAGGTGGTTTTTCTATCAGTTCGGAGAAATCCAAATTTTGTGCTAAGCAGTTAAAGTATCTCGGATTTATTTTAGATGAAGATGGATTACGTATGGATCCCGAAAAGATAAACCCTATTTTAGATATTTCTCCGCCAAAAACCATAAAAGATTTACGACGCATAATTGGAATGGCAAATTGGTACAGACGGTTTATTAAAAATTTTGCAGAACTAGTTGCTCCGATGACCGATTTGTTGAAGACAAAATCTAAAAAAAAGTTCGAATGGTCCACGGAAGCGAATAATGCTTTTATAACATTGAAGACTGCACTGGTAAGTTCACCAATCTTAGTTAGCCCAAATTTTACTAAATTGTTTACGATACAAACTGATGCTTCTGACGTTGGTATTGGAGCCGTTTTAACTCAAGGTGAGGGTTAGGAAGAAAAACCAATAGCATACATGTCCTCCAAACTATCATCAGCTCAAAGAAAATACTCAACAACAGAAAGGGAGTGTTTAGCAGTTATAGAGGCGATTAAAAAATTCAGGAACTACATTGAAGGTGTTCGTTTTAGGGTTATAACGGACCATTCTTCCTTAACGTGGCTGCGGAATATAAAGGACCCAAGTTCACGTTTATCGCGCTGGGCATTAAAACTTCAGGAATTCGATTTTGAGCTTCTCCATAGAAAAGGAAAGTTGAACGTAGTAGCAGATGCACTTTCGCGATCTGTTGATTTAATTGAATTTAGCAGTAGTCCAGAAGATTATGATGATGAGTACATTGCATTACGAGAGAAGATAGTTAAGAGTCCAAAGAAGTTTCCGGCGTTTGTGGTAAAAGACCAGATGATCCTAAAGTATCGCATGGATAAATATAATAGAGCAAATTCTTGGAAAGTTTTGATACCGGTAAGGCTCCGAGATAAAATTTTAAAAAGGTTTCATGATGATCCAATGGGAGCTCATTTAGGTGTAAGAAAGACCCTGCAGAAAATACAAAATGAATATTACTGGCCCAATATGGAAAGAGACATTCGTCATTATATACGAACTTGTGAACAATGCCAAGTAAACAAACATCCAAATGTGCGGAATAAAGTACCAATGGGTATTCAAAAAGAAACCGAAGGACCATGGGATGTAGTGGCAATCGATTTTTTGGGACCATTTCCCCGTTCAAAGAATGGAAATAAATATATTTTAGTGGTGGTAGACATATTTTCAAAATTTTGCTTACTCAAGCCAATGCGGAGGGCTGATAGCAAGTCGGTCATAAAGTATTTAGAGGACGATTTGTTTTTGTTATTTGGAGTACCATCCCGGATAATTGCAGATAATGGTTCGCAGTTTACGTCGAAAGAATTTCAAAATTTTCTTAAATCCTATCAGGTGAATCCACAATTTAATGCAGTTTACCATCCCCAACATAATCCAGCTGAAAGAATTAATCGGGTAGTTTTGTCTAGTATTAGGGCATATATAGATGAAGATCAACGTATTTGGGACCATTATGTCTCAAAGATTGCTTGTGCAATTAGGAGTTCAGAGCATTCCTCTATAGGTTTTTCTCCATATTACGTAAATTTTGGTAAACAGATGAAACTCGAAGGTGGTCGCGGCTTTACCAACGTTTCCACTAAAGAAGATGTGAAGGATAAAGGAAAAATAATGAGTTCTATCTTCGATGTTGTGAGGAAAAATCTTAAAAAGGCATATACAAAATATTCATCACAATATAATATCAGGACGAAACCGATAATATACGACCCTGGAGAGGTAGTGTTGAGAAGGGCTTTTCGACAGTCATGTGCACCGGATAATTTTAGTGCCAAACTTGCACCTCAATACGAAAAATGTCGCGTCCGCGAAAAGCTCGGTAGTTACACTTA
The DNA here is from genome assembly GCA_963693315.1 of Diogma glabrata. Lineage (NCBI taxonomy): Eukaryota > Metazoa > Arthropoda > Insecta > Diptera > Cylindrotomidae > Diogma > Diogma glabrata. The sequence continues at coordinate 151,539,437 of OY856188.1, read as the reverse complement.
CCTGTTAGAACAATTAAACGGTAAAGTCATAGGTCGATTTCATGCAAACGACATACGAAAATATTGTGAAAGGAGTCCGAGTTGATCATTAGTCAAGAATAAATCAATGTCATAGTATGGTGGACATAAAATATTAGATGATCGTTACACTGTATATTTTTCTCTTGCTTTAAATTTTGTTTAATAGTTAAGATTTATGTGGGTTTTCTAAGTTTCGGTTTAATTCTAGTTAGGATTTATGTAAATTTTTTTTAGTATAAACGTGTATGTCTCGTATTCGATTAGCTTAATTATACGTAGTATATATTATTGGTAATGCTTAGAGTTGACTATGATAGTCAAGAATTGAGGAAACCTGATGTTTAGTTCCAGAAATTAGTAACTGGAAAATTGTACGTAGAGCTAAAATATAAATAGAGGTATATATGTTCAGAATGATTTTTGTAGTTTCGATATATACTGGTGTGTAAGGCAGAATTGTAAGCCCTTAACACTACCATAGTAGATATCGAGGCTAAGTATTTATGCCGTGTTTAAATGTGTTTTGTTGTTTCATAATCGGTTTTTGACAAGGCACTCATCAGATTAAAGGTGAAGTTGTAAGACCTTGCATTAAAATACGTATCGTGATGCAGATACAGGTACATGATTGTTTTGTGTAAAAAACTAAGCTATTGTTTAGGTGTTTTGTTAGTATAAAGGTTTTAAGTTATACGGTTATTGCAGTATGTTGTTAACTTTTGCTAGAAAGCTTTAGAAAACATATGCTAATACGTCCGAAATTGATGAAATGTTGCTGTGGTTAAGGCATACAGTTTATCAAATTCGAGAAAATTGGTACTAGGTTTTTGATTAAATTATAGAGCTTGTGGATGAGGCAGAAATTTAAATTTTATAAGTCCTTGCCACATATAAAAAGCCGCCGTGTTAAAGGCTGTCTTGTTGTATTAGTGTAACTAATTTATTTTGTATGTTTAACAATTTTGTTTTTGTAATAGAATAAGCCTAATTTTGTTTTGTCATAGGATAGCAAATATAGTTGTTGTTCTGTAGGAGTTAACCTTGGTTTCGATATAGGTTAGCTTATAGGTTAAATATAATATAGGTCAGCTCAAATAGAAAATTAATTTATTGGTTTATTGGTGTTTTCAAGATATGGAAAAAAATGTGGATGTATGATGGTTATGGAATTACTAATTTGTTGTGGTTTGGGGAACGAAAGGCATTAACCTTTCGAGAGAATTTTGAAAAGTTCATGTTTTCAAAATTCTCTCGAAAAATTATCAGTGGTCTAGTGTAACGTTTGGTTTCTATAATTGCATTTAATTCAAATAAATTGAAATCAAACAATAAAACAAAATTTAATAAACAAAAAAAAATAAGAGAAAAAAATTAATTTGTATATATAAAAAAAATATCCATATAAAAAAAAAAATATATTTAAATGAAACAAAAAAAAAATACTTGAAATTATATTTTGATAAAAATTAAATTTAGGAAAATAAGAAAATAAGTTTATATAGCTGCCTTTAGTTTTAATTCATAATCTTAAGACGATCTGCAAAATAGAGACCAATAAATGTTTATGGAAGTTACTAACCGTTGTTGTGTTCAATCAAAATTTTATGAAATCTCATTTGATCAACTTAATTCGAGTTCAGAGGAGTTAATACAAGTTACTGCGGTGTTCTAAGAATTTTATGATGTCGAGCGGATAATAACGTTAAATTAATTTTAACAGAAGCCGGTGTTGTTACAGCAATGTTAAAAACAGCCATGAAAATGGAAACGAAATCTATTTTATCGGCTTTATGGAATTTAACAAGGAATATTAAGAAGAATATTAACAAATGTGTCAAGCCGTATTATCGTAAAATATTAAGACAACGTAAATTGTTTAGAAATTCTACTTCAACAATTAAAATTTAAAAACTCAACCGTTGTAATTAATGCATTTAGATCGTTGCTTAAATTGCTATGCTTAATAGGCGAATTGCTGAACACCAATTTCGAAAGTTATAATTTCGAAAAATAAAATGCAACCAACATCAAAATAAATCAAAAATATTATTAATTGGGGAAATATGGGGAAATTTTTGGTATAAAAGGAATAGGAATTTTGAGATATTTCTCTTTGGTTTTGAACCGGCACAGCAGCAACAACAAATTGGGTGGACACAACAAAAGGAAAAACAGCCATCAACGGGAAGGAACAATTTCTTGAATTAGAAGATGGCAGATAATTAGGTAGAATATATAAAAAATTTATTTATATAATTATAACTTTTATTGTTATTTATTTTTTTAATTTTTGGTTAATGTTAACTTCCATTTTTTTTTTGTAAAGCTTAAAGTCAATTAAATATTATATTGAATTTTTGAATTAATTTTGTTTTGCTAAATTCTTGTGTTCGTTTTGTTGTGTTGTGGTTGTGCTGTTTAGAAAAAAAAAATATATAAAATTATATCAAGTGAAAAGTTTTTTTTAAAAAAAAAAAAATAAATGGAAAATAAATCGAATTTCGTTTTTTTTTATTAATTATTTGTTGTGTTCGTATTGTGTTTGTGCTGTTAAAAAAAAAAAATATATCAAGTGAAAAGTTTTTTTTTTGGAAAATGAAATTGAGTCTTGTACATGTGGTACGGATGGTAAAGGCCCGTCTCACCACCTAAAAAAATAGCGTAGCGCACAAAAGGACGTTACAATATATATATATATATATATTAACTAACAATTTTCATTGTTTATTCGTTGTTTAAATAAAAAAAATCGGTTTTCTACGGAAATATTCAAACTCTTTCGATTTACTTAACGTAGCGACTTGAAATTTGCACAACATAAAGATCGATAGATAAACTATACAGAATTATGCATTTTACGTTCATAAATTAGGTATTTTCTCGATAAATAAACAATTAATTTCAAAAAATTTCGCCGATTTACAAGAAAAATGGAAATAAAACGAAATATGTTGAATTCGTGGATAAAATAGCACCTTGTATTCACTTAGGATGATGGCAATTCTTCACTCGGATGATTGCCTCCACTCGTTTCGGGAAACTTCATCCTCGTGAAGATTTGCCTTCATTCTAAGCTCATACAAGAATCTACTATTCGTTTATTTTTATGATGTAATAAATTTAAAGTAAAATTGGATATGTAGGTCAAATAAATTTACAAAGAAAATTTGTAACACATTTTTAACATTTTGAAAGAATTAATTTTAAGAATATTTTTGCTATGTATGTAAATTATATGAAAATCGATTTGTTTAAATACTTGCAAATATTGGAAATAAAACCAGATTTATATCGATGTTTAAATACTAAGCAAGTTCTTTTTATTTATTCATAAATATATTTCTGACGAAACCCATTTTGCTTTGCGCTGAAGTGATTTGTACCAACCGAAATAAAGTGGTCATTTTGATTTGCGCAAAAGTATCACTTTAGGAAAGTTGGACAGTTCTGACGACGGACTTATAGAACAAAAATAAAATATTCTCCTCACTAAAATTTAATATCTTTAGTGCAACATTTCAATGAATCTAACCCATAACTTTGAAGTAGATTACGCACGTTATAAGCCGCCACCACTCCGAAGATGTCACCTTGGCTAGTGATATCTCACTGCTATTGCCAGTGGTATGTGATATCTCACGCTAGCTTGTATGTCAATAGCAGGGATTGTCACACCAGTAAATCAAAAATAAAAAAATTTACAAAGCAATAAAAACTGATCCCTCCATGCGGATAACATGGACGGATAACATGCCACATGGACGAAGTTCAGCTGTTTTTCTTTTAGCAGGACATCTAGAAAACAGACTGCCCGCTATTTACACAACTGCGAAAATGCAACAATCGTGAACACACTGACTTCAACGATGAATGCTTTCTTCACAAAATTGTGTGTTTTTGAAAACGCTGCCATATTCGGAAATGTTTATATATTATACATCGAGCAGAAGTAAAAATGCATTTCACTGGCTTAAATGCAAAGAGAAAATTGACAGATAACCAAGCATTATCAATGAAACTAACTTTATTTAGACTGTACGCAATGCATCCAATCAAGCTCCCTTCATCGCATGTGGTTAGAAAATGAACCCGGTTCAACCAGCGATGAAGAAACATATGCAACAATGTA